>JAOTAV010005225.1:0-94237 GCA_026546445.1 Cyclargus thomasi | reverse complement strand
CGTGAGTCGTGACTGATCACTTAACGATGACAAATGACAATCATTGACATTTGGTACCCAACCACTATATCAGGGTATTTTGGCTACTTTTAAAAATATACGAGATAACAAACAAACATTATCGCGTCAAACTTTTAAACACTTTGTAAACAAAATAAAATGGGAATTTAAATTCGTAAATCTATACTAGATGACTTAATGATAGACAACTCTAGTTTTTCCATTGGTTTTCCACTAATCTGAAATTAGCTGCTATTGGTTCCCTACTGATCTGAAAATTGATAATGACAGCGGAAATCATGTTCCTAAAAATATATAAAGTCGATACCACTAGTCACTACCAACATATTTTGTCTATTATCATTTATCATCGTCCATCGACCATCGACCTAATCGTCGAGTGTCAACAGACAAAAAAAAACCATAGGCAACGACTGTCAAGTCACGTTTAGCTGTCATGACAATCTGACTGAATCTGACTTTTCGCTCATCACGAACAGTTTTGTGTTGTAGCAAATTTCTGTAAAAATAATTAAATTATAATCTTTTTGAAATGTTTTCTGATCATGCATTAAGTTTACACTTATTTTTTAATGTAAATAATACAACTTCTTCCTTTTCTATATTATAAGCAATGTTTGTTTACTTGACAACAGTGATTTAACGTATAATGATTCTTATTTTCGTTGATCGTTACTAAAAATTATTTATATTTTTCAAAATGGATAAAAGCGTAACGTGCGAGCATCTCAACAAGCTCGTGGAGCATTTCGACAAGGAGCTATGGCAGTCGAAGGAGGTAAGATTGTTTTTTTAAAGGATACATAACCTCAAACGTATTACGAGTCTTGTTTAATTAACATTCCGTGTTTGTGTGGTCATTATGCAATTTTCTGGCCAGTGATCGTCATCGGACGGTCTGTGTACTCGTTATTTGCGATATCTTGTTAATACACTTCACTGCTGTTTATATGGTTTCCTGTTATATAGTTTAATAGTCTTTTTATTGCACAAGTTTCAGATGCAATAATATTTAATAATATAATAAAAACAAATCAATGTCACAACCCTCAGATATACCAATTATATGTGCTTAAAAGTAATACTGTAGTTTGTTGACTATATTTCCATTGTGTTGCTAGTTTCATTATAATGTAAATCTTTGTTTAATTTACTATAAGTGTCATTCAATGTTGTAAATGTAAACAAAGAAATAAATTTTGCCTTTATATATTATTGTTTATTTTATTGTTATACACACATTACTTTAGTGTTTATAAACAAATATATTATTCACAAATTTAGAAAAAGTGGGAAAAAAAAACTTATTTAATAAAGTTAGTTTACATAACTCACACTGTTTTGTTATAATGCATATTCAATGTGATATTTGTGAGAATGACTTGCAAAACAAAAAAATTGATGATCAGTCATGGCAATTTTTTTTTAAATATTTTTATTTTTCAATGTTAACCCCTCAACCTCCAAGAGGCAACTCTTTGCTGCACCATTTTTAACTGTGGAATTACTTTTTAGATTGTTCTTGTTGTTTGACAATAAATGACTAGGTCTACTAGGTTTGAATCTGAAGAACTTTTCTCAAATGAATTTAATCTTAAATGTTACTATTGTTTAGTAAAATGTAAGAAACCTTAATTTTGCTCATTTAACTTTGTTTTTTTTTCTTTAAAATGTACTTAACTTTTTTACCAGTTTTAGACTTTATGCAAAGTTTCCTAAGTTATCATTTTTTTCATACAAAAAATCATATTAATTTGATTTCAGAACCTGGTGTGTTTCGACTGTGGATGGCCAGGACCCAACTTATGGATATGCTTACAGCCTGAATGTCTTCATATTGGTTGCTCTGAAGTTAAAAATGACCATAGCACAATACATCAAAAGGTAATCATTCTATTTCTTTTCATATGAAAAATACTTTAGAAATATAAATAACAATAGTTTGTGTATTTGAGAAAACTTGTATCTTAAATTATACATTTTTGGCCATAATATACATTGTTGTTAGTTGATGTTACCTACATTATCATACCTCACGGCTATGGTAAGGGTCAAAGTACAACTGTCGTAACAAAGAACATTTGACACGGATTGCTCTATAAATATTAATTGTTTTGATTTACCCGTTCTTTGCTTGTCATGAAACTGATGTAAGACAAAGTTAGTAGCTTATGATACCACAAAACCTGCCATTATAAGTATCACATTGGAGTTTTTATAAGGAAAAGCTCTTATGAAAATTGTTTTTTTGTACCGAAATTTTCTAGTATTTGCTAATGCAAATTTTTTGAATGCTAATTAAGATGAATACATTGCATGTAAATTATTCTTATTATAAATAACAATTTTAACGTAGATATTTCTTTCAGAACTACCCGTTACACTCTGTCCATATGAACATCTCAACGGACCGAATATGGTGTTATCTGTGCGAGAAGGAGGTTCATAAGCGGGCAGCATTGAGGCATGCAGAGGCAAAGGTTACTTTGAATTATAACTAGTCGACAATTTCGTTGCGCCAAAATTCTATTATCCCGTAAAACCGTACATTTTAATAAGGGAAAAAAAGGAAAAAAAGACTTAATTATACATCATCCTGCCGGGATAATCAGTGGCTTTAGAATTCTAAACCATTCTCAGAGCCCAGTCATTTGGGAGGAATTTAAGATTATGACAAACACTTCTTGTGTGTACGAGAAATTTAATTATCCTAGCAGACCTGACATCCTTTGTCCTGTTGATCTTGGTTTGTTAATGTAAACCCTTCTCAAATCCCCTAAAACACTATGGTACTAGTATGCCAACACTATGGTACGAGTATGACAGGAGCTTAGTGACAAACATATTTCTTTATTCATAAAAATATTTAAACAATGTTTAGCTAATCATGATTCACAGTTTCTTTCTGGAGTATTGAAAACGTCACACAACAGAAAGGGACATCAAATCTTGATTAGTTGAAGACTGTTTAAATATTTTTATGAATAAGGGGGAAAGATATTGAATTTTAATTTTTTTTAGTTGAATCCCGAGGCAGCGGCGGAGGATGCGTCGGTGACAGCGCGGCTCAGCTCCATGGGCGTCGGCAATTCCGATGACGAGCACGACCCCGACGACATGGAACTGGACTACGACGACGAACCGCCGAGAGGTATATTTCTCTCTGTCGTTATCAATACTTGCCGTATAAGCTATCCACAACTTATATGACAGTACAGAAGTATGGAGAATCTGTAAAAGTGAGTAGAATGAAATGAAACAGGCGCTTAGTTTTACAAATCGTCGCTGCGCGTACGAAACCGCGTAAGAGCAGTTTTTAAATACCACGTAACAGCAAAACGCAAAATTTGAGTATAGTGCCAGCCGACTCTAAACGCTTATTGACTAATATTAGACTTCACCTAATTTGAATAATCTAATTAGTCTGTTATGTTATCGAAACCAAATTAAAACACCCGAAATATTAGGTTTTTTCTTGCTCCCGTAAAATCATCAAAAAGCAAATACGCGGTATTTACCAAATGCTCTTACGTGGATTTGCACGCGCAGTAACGAAATGCAAAAGTGTCTGTTACCTTTTCTGTCGCGTCTAAACCGCTAAAACGATTGTTAGAATTTGGTACGAATAACGATAAATGAGATACTTTTCATCCCCGAAAAATAACCGGTTTCCACGCAATACAAAAATTTTGTACAACAATGTTACAGATGTTATTTGCTAAAATTATGAAAAAGGTAGGATAAAATTACTCTTCCTGTCGGTATGTATGACCTTCTGTCTGTCCACCTGTCCGTCTCCAGGCTGTATCTCTAGAATGGTAACAGATAGCGAGATGACATTTTTACAGATTATGTATTTCTATTGCTGCTGTAACAACAAACACTAAAATAAGAATAAATTAAATATTTAAGACGGCCATTAAAATATAATAAAGAATCTCATACAAAAAATTTGATTTTAGTCAGTTTTTGTTTTTTTTTGCTAATTGATGTGTTAACTTTCATATTCTCCAAATTTTTTGCTCTTTATTGATACAGAATCCTTCGAATGTGAGCCCGACTCGCACTTGGCCGGTTTTTTTCTATCGAGGTCAGTGGACCTTTTAGTTCTAGGAGACTATTCAACGACCATTTCACAAAATTTTTGTTACGCCGCGGACCACCCAGTTAGTTTATTGATCTGGAGGTAATGTTGTGTCCACTCTGTCACTTATTTACTGGCATGGCTCCCAAACCAGTTAAGATGCCTCCAAGAACCACTAGTGGTCCGCCGACCACCGGTTAAGAATCACCGATTTAGGTTATAGCTTATAGAGTACCCTTAAAAATTAAGTCTGTTAATCAAACCCAGCCGCCAGATCACGGCTTAAATGTTTTTGACATATTCCCACCAAATGACGTAGGTACGTCAATAGGCTCTTTTTCAATTTCCCACGTGGTACATAGTTAATGAGTTTGACGACCTCTGTAGCTTAGTTGGTAAGCGCGTTTGTAGCTTACGCCGGGGGTTGTGGATTCGAATCCCGCCGACAGAGCAAAAGTTTTTCAATGTTCCTGGGTCTTGGATGTGTATTATATAAAAAAATCTTAAATATGTGTATAGTATAAAAGTATTAAATATATTTCCGTTGTCTGGTACCTGTAACACAGGTCTCTCTAGTACTTACCATGGGGCCAGACTGACGTGGTGTGAAGCGTCAATAGATATTATTATTATGAGTTCTCAACAAGCTAAATGTCCATAAACAAAAAACCCGACTGCAGGAACTGTTGCAATTTAAACGACGCCATTTTCGAATTTGGCGCCAAAAATAATTCGATAGTGTCACTGTCACAGTAAATATAAATCTAACGACACCTCTTAAGCTAAAATCCATCAAACAGTTTAGGCTGCAAAGCGTTCTTAACAATTATACATAAATACATATCTTATTCCACAGGTCTGGTGGGTCTGCAGAACATCGGCAACACGTGCTACATGAACGCGGCGCTGCAGGCGCTCAGCAACACTCAGCCGCTCACCTCGTACTTCCTCGACTGCGCCGCCGCCGTTGCCGTGCTCGCCGGCGACAAGAAACCCGGCCTGAGTCGGTAAGTGTAGGCTAAATTAACGCATACAGCTGCGTTACGAGAGAGAGGGCCTCACCCCAAGAAGCCGTACCAAAAAAGGAAGATAGACAAAGCAATCCATTACTATCCTATTAACAGTACATATTCCTAATTTACTGTAATTACATATTTCACAAGAAGAAATTAAGCGCGCCTCGGACGAACGACAAATCCAAATTAGTACATGATATTTCAATCCATTTCGTCTCTAAATTCAACAACTATGATAGCAACATTTCAATGCGATTACATATAATTTTGAAAAGGTGTAAATTAAATTAGATAAATGTCATGGCGTAATTAATTTATGATGAAAATTTGATGTTATTGTTCTTTGTCAGGACTATCAATAACTTAGATTTTAAGTTATTAACTGCATGTAAACACAAAATTTTGTAGCAAGTGGCAAGTTAAGTCACTACACAACATTTTGTGTTTACATGCAGTTAATAACTTATAGTTAAGTTTAAATTTAGTTAGTTAACTACTTATCTGAGTAGTTAACTAAATTTAAGTGACTTAACTGGCCACTTGCTATTAATTTTGAGTTTACATGCAGTTAATAACTTAAAGTTAAGTTAAAATTTAGTTACTGGCTTACAAGTATTAAGTTTATGAGTAGTTACTCATGAACTTAATACTTGTAAACCAGACATTAGTCATACAAAATAATGTCGGGGCTTAAATTAAATTGCATTAAAATAATACACTTTACGGAGAATCTAAGGTTTGGTCTTTAGCATAGTAATCTAATTAAGTCTGGATGTGTTATCCAAATGTATAATATGTAATATTAAAAATAATATTTTAGGTACTTACCACATACTTACACTTTTTTTACTGTCAGAGTTAATTTTTTTCTTCTTCCAGAGCTTACCAAAAATTAATGCAAGAAATGTGGCATATTAGAAGTAGAGGCTATGTTGTACCAAATGGCATATTGTACGGGATAAGAAACGTAAGTAATATTATCGTAATTTATATTTTTATGGCGTTTTCTGTGATGTCGTTTTTTCGATCTAGCCGGCCCATTCGTTTCGAAGCATGGCTATCCCGAGCCTAAAGTAACACATTTTCTAATTTGAAAAATTCTGACGTCCTACCGAAAAGCTTTCTGTTGATATGTTGTGTTGCATACACCGCATACTATGCGAAATAGGGTATTTGACACTTTTTGTAAAAGTAGGTCAATATTTTGTTTCTAACATACCCACTATTCAGTGATTATTTTATTTTCGCTATATATCCTCGTTAAAGATTCATAAAATAACTTTAAAATATATGTTATTTTAAATGCCCCCTAAAAAACTGTTCTTTATGATGTCTATGTGACGTCACTAATCGCAAAAAAACAGCGACTTTTATATTTACTTTTCTTTTCATTACATTAGATTCAAAAGAGGTTTTCAAGAAACAATATTTAATTTTAAAAATTCTTTTATGAATTTAATAATAAAGAATTAAAAAGATGAACATTTTACACCACCTTCGTCGTTGTTTGTTTTGGAGTTAATGACATCACAGCCATCGCATTATGGCGAAGAGCGTTTCGGATCACAGATAATGATTATACTCAGGTATTATATCTGTATATCACAGATTAAAAAAGGCTAATCTTAAAATTGAAATTACAAATCGATATGGTAACTATATGAACGAAAATCAATTAATTATTATAAAGATTTATTTTTTATATTCATAAGGGCAACTAGCCTATTTCTAATACGTTTTTGTATGGTATCGGCCGAAGTTGTTTGATCAGAAATTCGTATTATGTGCGGACGAACGTATGTATTTACTGCAATAACCTAATAGTGACGCTAACGTTTTCAGGTGCACCCGATGTTCCGCGGGTACCAGCAGCACGACACACAGGAGTTCCTGCGCTGCTTCCTCGACCAACTACACGAGGAACTCAAGGAACCGGTAACTATACACTAAGACGTTTTGTCCACCGACGCCGTCAGACGAGAATTTTTCGGCTCGGTAAACCGACGTAGGCAATACGATTCAGTTTGCTCTACACCACTACACAGCAGCGCCTCAGACCAATTTCAGTATGAAATGGAACCTGTAGCCTACGTCATAAAGTGCAATTAAATCCTATTGCCTTTTCGCTCAAGATTGACGGTATGGTTCATAAACCCTCTGTCAAATTCCTATATAAACACCGATTGTCAACAACAAAATGACAACTTTGTTAACAGTCGTGTTTTGTATGAAAATGTCAAATTTTCTAACAGACCATACCGCCAATCTTGAGCGAATGCATATCAGTTAAGAAAATAAAAACTCTATAAAAAAAATTGATAAGTTTTTTTTGTTTCAGGTGTGGGACACCTCGCCAGAGGACAAGTTGACTTCGGAAGCGGACGGCGATCGTCAGGAGACCAACAACATTCTCGTCCGACGAAGAGCGGCGTCCTCGGGAGGTAACAACATAATTTTACATTTATTAAAAATATGCACTGTTTACATTACAATGCACATTGTGAATTTGTCTTCTTCAAAACCCGATTAACATAAGCTGTAGCAGAGTGGGAAACATCATCACACTGTCTCACAAACACAGCTGCAGTGAAGGTAGCCTATCCGTCAAGATGATAGTCGTGCTATGATCACTGACCTCTATTATACATATACGCTGGACTGACGACTATACCCTTTGCAATGACAGCTCTTTGCTGGGACGATTTGAATGTAGAAACGAGTGGGAAAAGAACTAAATCTGACGTAATTTGCAAATGGCCGCTTAATTCTGTTCTGTTTACAAAAAACTAAAAGTTTGACGCGGTAAAATTGTTTGTTAATTCGTATTATTTTTTCATATTATAGTTTATGTATAAATAAGTGGTTCAAGTTCATAGGTAAACTATAAAAGAGTGTGTTTTATGTAAAACTCATCAGTTCCGTTCCCTCTCATCAGTGCCAAAATACCGCATATCAAATCGCCTTACCATGGTTAGGCTTATCGTCAGTCCAGCGTATTTATAATATAGGGGTCAGTGGCTATTAAGCTTGACGAGGACGGACGTGCGCTCGCGTATAGTGAATGTGTTTAGTGAATCAGGATCTTTTGAACATAACATACTAAATCACATTGTTGCTTAATGTTTGCAGCGAGCGACGCGCCGTATTTCGCGCGCATGCGTCGTCAGTCGCCGGCACCTTCATCGTACACCGAAACGCGCGATGGCTACCTCAGGTAATAAATTGTCCATGAAATATAACCAAATGTTCAGAAACAACCTATTTTGCGATTCCACAGCGAGTGACTTATGAGGATTTTAAGTTTGTTTACTAGTCCTTCTGTTAACCAAAAATCTGCGAAAATGGAAACAAGATAAGTCTATGGGGTAGCTTACAGCGTTAATTTCTTCACCAAATGCGATCATTCAATTATAATATTGAAATCAGCAACAATAAAGGTAACAGCATAGATAAACATGAAAATATATTTTTTTCTAGCATGCTTATGATTTACATATTAGTTGCTACTAACCTAAGCGTGAAGCATTTACACCTGAATATTTTATGGTTTTGCAAGTTAATTCGATAACTGTGGGACAGTTTTTTTTTTTTTGCTTTTGATAAAGCACTGAATAGTATTTCCATTTTTTATATTTGAACCTAAATTTTAGAGCTTTGCTGCCCTAGTGGGTAAGACCTTTGATTCGCACTCGAGAGGGTGTAGGTTCGATCCCTAGTGGAGGCGTGTACCAATGAGACATTTTCCGATCTCAAGTACAAAATATAAAAGAAAACTGGCGTGAAACGGCGTTGTGCTGTGTTATGTTCAGTGGGTGAGTTTACCGGTGGCCCAACTTCCTTAATTCCCCTATCCCTCAAAGGCCGGCAACGCACTTGTTCAGATGTCACAAGTGTCCATGAGTGACGGCAGTTGCTTTCCATCAGGTAACCCGTCTGCTCGCTTGCCCCCTAAAATATTTAAAAAATTACGCCCACCACTCCATTGCGCCTATTTTTTTATCGCGCGGAAACCGTACATTTTTCCTGAATACGAGTAAATAGTATCCTATGCCCTTTCCCAGGATTCCAAGTATATCCAAACCAAATTTCAATGAAATCAATAGAGCGGTAGGGATGTGAATATAATATTTATATACCTGGTTATAGATTTATGGCAGTTAAGATATTATTGAAGTATAGATTACGTTTCTCGGAGTAACCTCTAGTAACGTACACAGAATGGAGGCGGCGGCACGACACCGTCGGTCGGCTAGTTTCGCGGGCACCTCGCACGCCACATACCACCCCGTACCAGCCACCAACACCAACGGCACAGGTAATAATATAGCGAATATGATATTGTTAGTGTAATATCTTAAGGTGATGTTAAACGTTTATAAATATGTGAGTGGAAGTAGCTGGAAACTAACAATTTGAAAACTGAGGAATTTTGCGTATAAATAAACGCTTTAGGACCGGGAAATTATTATTTTTTTCTCTAAATAATCTCGCTAAACAGTCATAAAACAACTATAAAATTAACGTACATAATTTTGAAGGCCGCGAAAACGCTGTCCATCATGATGGGATGTATGTGACGTCACTAATCACAGACAGCTACTTTTATTTTTACTTTTGTTTATATTAAATTCAAACGATGTTTTAAAAATCATTCTTTAATTTAAAAAACCCATTTGAATTTAATAATTAAAAACTAAAAAATATAAACATTTAACACCACCTTCGTCGTTTTTTATTTTGGAGATAGTGACGTCACAGACCCTCATTATGGCGGACAGTGTTTCGGATCACGTGATATACAGATTAGAAAAGAGCAATTTTAAAACTGAAATTATAAATTGATATCGTTATTACATGAACGAAAATCAATATATTTACCTATTTAATTAATCAAACTATCATAATAATATACTCTTTTATTTTTATATTTACAGGGAAACAAGCCTATTGAATACAAAAATTTGTGATGACCATTATACGACTAACGTTGTTTTGCTATTATCGTGTGGGAATATTCTAGAGAGCACATTCTCAGAAACATCTTAGCGTTTTAAAAATGATGTTTGGCTGCAAACTAGTACTTTTGCTTCTCAAATTGACATGATTGCATACTCGACCTAAAAGAGGATTCGATATTTAGATTTGTTTGACACATAATATTTATGCGTCTTCCCAGCTGGTTCGGAGTCGGAGCTGTCTTCGTCGGAGCCAGACGAGCGGTACGAGACGGCGTCCAGCAACAGCGACTGCGCCTCGCCCACGCCGGACCCGCCGTACGTTGTTCACTATCACTCGCTTGTACACTACCTTAAGCGCACACTTCCGCAAGGCTAGAAATAATATCACAAGAGTTTTGACTTTTACATACAACTTATTTGATAGATTATCCATACTTAGGGCCTGTTTCAGCTCTTACTGATAAGTGTCGGATAAGCTATCTACAACTGATTTGATAGATTTTCCATACACAGGACCTGTTTCACCGGTTACTGGTATGTATCGGATAGTCTATCCACAACTTTTTTTGACAGATGTTGTACAGAAAAGCTATCAAAAAAGTTGTGGATCAAAAACCTATCAGTAAGCGATAAAACGGGCCCCTTAATCCGTCAGATAAGTTATGGCGCTCGTCAGGACGTGGTGAAATAGTCCTTTTAAGTTCCAAATAGCACAAGCTTTCCCCTTTTTTGTGTTTTCTTGAAGTCAAAGAGGTTAACAAAAATCCTATGGTTTTATAATATTGCTATCATGCAAAATAAATGAGGCTTTATCAGTGAAAAGTAAAAAAAATATAACCTTTCATTGATGATGTTCGTCACAACAAAAGTATGAATAAGAAAAAAAATAAAGTTATCACGGTACTGCCTTGTTATTGCAGTATTGTAATCTTTTTAGTGGAATGCATTTTTCATACACTCCTTTTACCTATACAAATTCAAGATTTAGGATGTGTTTGTTAATCAGGAAATCAACTCCATACGGTGGTAGTGGCGGTGGTGGCGATGGCAGTGCCCCGCGTTACCGCAGCGTCGTGTCCGACGTGTTCGACGGCAAGCTGCTCTCGTCCGTGCAGTGTCTCATATGCGATAGGGTGAGTATTGCTCAGAAGCGTGATTATGATATGAGGTACCATCGAGCAAATTGACTCCCGGCCAGTTCACCTACGTCATTTGTTCGAACATGTCGATTCCATGAACGTCGTTTCCTGTCGACTGGGTTTATGACGAGACCCAATTACTTCCGCAATCTGGCTTTGAATTACGGGGATAGTACATACCAATATTTAAGAAAATCCAGACCGAAGATAAATTGGATTGGATAATTGAATTTGAATAAGATTGAAAAAAAATTATGACAATCCATTTGTCTATATGAAGTCTAGAGGAAATCTAGAGTCGTATATTTCAAGACCAACAATTAATTTCATGACAAATGGGTTCATCTGCTATCAAGAGATATTAACAAAATTTAAATTAATTTTATTTATAAGATAGACTAATTTCTAACTGACTTTTACTACATTCAGGTATCGACGCGCGTAGAGACATTCCAAGACCTATCGCTGCCGATCCCGTCTCGCGAGCACCTCGCCGTGCTGCGCTGTCAACAACCCATACTCAACCACGCGCCCATGCCCAGCCAGGACTCCTGGGTGAGTTAACACATAGGCAGGGTGATATTAATAAATTGGGAGATTTTCCCGCAGTTAAACGTATAATTAAAAGTATATATTTGGTATAGAGTACTAACTTACCAATTTTTTTAAACATACTAATCATATCATATTATATATTATACTTTATATATGTACAAAAAATAACATAATAAGATTAGTATGTTTAAAATTTTCCGTTATTTGCATTTATTACTTTGAAATAAAAATCTTAGGTGTCATTAAGAACAGGATGACAGTAGGCTATTTTCTCCTTTTTATATTTACCCCCTTATTCATAAAAATAATTAAACAGTATTTAACTAATCAAGGTTTGTTGTCCCTTTCTGTCCTGTTTTCGTTTTCAATATTCCAGAATAGGACTGCGAATCTTGATTAGTTAAACGCTGATTAAATATTTTTATTAGGGAGTTAATGTATGAATGTAATTAAATTACGTAATAATTTTTTTGCATATGACAATTCTAACCAACAATGTTATTCAAAAAATTATTTACATAAATTAACTTGCCTGTGTAGATTTTTTTTAAATAAAAGTAACAATTATTTTTAATTTTGGAACTATAATAATTATTGTAATAATATTATTTACTTTTGCTTTTTGGTTTAAGTTTGGGTTAAGAAGAAAACAAAGTCGCAGGTAATTTTTAGTTTACACGCTTTGCCGCTAGATGACACTATCACGGTACTACATCGCGGTATCGCTTGTACGACCATATCTCAATAAGTAATTGAGGTCTATGATTTAAGAGTTACAGACAAACAGACTCTTCGCTGTTAAAACTAGATGTTGCCCGCGACTTAATTCGCGTGTTTTTGGAAATCTGCTCACGGAGAGTGACGCTGATTTATTAGGAAATGTAAATTTAACCTTAACTAGATATCATAGGTGTAGAAATTAAGGCATTATACCTTACAATATTGGTAAATATGTAAACTTGCGTTTTGTTTCGAAAATAATTAACCCCTTATAAAAAAATAAAACGGTGCTTGACTAATCAAGATTGGCAGTCCTTTTCTAGAATATTGAAAACGTCACACGTCAGTAAGGGACAGCCAACCTTAATTAACTAAATACTGTTTAAATATTTTTATGAATAAAAGGGTTAATATGTGTTAAATTTTATCAAAATAGATAGTAGGAATGGGTAGTCAAATGTTTTTTAAGAAAAATAACGAGTCCAGTGACTTGGTGGGCTTCATGGGTTTTTATAAACGAGTGATTTATGAAATTACACAGTTATTTCTATGTGGGCTACTAAGTGTAGTATTTTATGTAACAATTCTCCACTAACTATGCAAGTTATAGACGAAACGAATATGTAACACCATCAAATACGTGGTTATACTCTTAAAACGTCGATATTTGACAGCAAAACCAGAAATGAAATCCAGACTACCGAAAGAATGCAAAGGAGCTATTTAAGCTTAAAATAAAGATAGAGAAGAGTCAGAAATACCGACATCTGGCAAAAAACCAAGGTTACCGATGCTCTGACATACATGTTGCAAAGGAAATGGAAATGGGTAGGACACAGCGAGATACGATGACAGCAGATGGACTCGAAGGAAGAGTGGTCTGGCCCTCAGGGAAGGAGATCGCTTGCTCGCTAGATGGACGGACAAAATTATTACAACAGCTGGTAGAGACTGGTCGAATACACCCAAAGTCTGTAGTAAAGTAATAATAAGTGGTTTACATTGGAGAAAGCTTTAATCCACAGAAAAATAGAAAATTAAAAGATACATACATACAAACTTTTGAAACACATAACCTTTTTTTTAACCCGATCGCGCCAGAAGGGGTTCTGGCGCGGTCGGGTTAAAAAAAACTTTTGTATGTGCGAATGTTTTATTGAAAAACTGGCTAAGTGCAATTCATTTAGTATCCCCATTGCAGAAGCGCATTGCAAGGAGTTTCTCGTGAGTTTGAAGCAAAATTAAGAGATTCCTGAAAAAATAAGTGATGTTACATTAACAACTTGTTATAAACTTAATTCTTGTGATTGGGATATTTTCTCCTTCTCCTTCTCCTCCTCCTCCTATTCCTTCTTCTTCTTTTCCTCCTCCTTCTCCTCTTCCCCCTTCTCCTCTCCTCTTCTTCTCCTCCTCCTTCTTCTCTTCTTCTTCTTCTCTCTAGGGAACCTGTAACATAAATTAGGTACCATAAATGTATAATACTAAGAAACAGTTTATAAGGCATTAACAAAACATTGAAATACACGGATAATCCAATTTCAAAAGTACCTAATAGTCATACTAACCTAATACATACAACTTTTGTCAATAACAATTTCTTTAGGCAATAAATTATGTACGAGGACAGTATATTCCAAAGTATCCTAATGGTCACCCTAGCCAAATGTAAAACAACATTTGATTTATTTAACTTACCCGTGAAATTTCACACCACAATTTGTATACCATACACTTTTGCAACCTCGAACAACACAACTCGTTGGATTTGTATATATAATATTTGTATATAATTGAGTTCGGCCGTACATTACCCGAATTTCTGATCAGAAATATTCGGACGACGCCCCGACGGAACGAACTCTGTTCACGTTTTGTTGTGTAACCCCGCATACTGTCAGAAATTTCTGTTAGCTTTATGTATGGTATTTGACAGCAGCGTCAGTATTTTCTGATCAGCCCCCCTAGACAAGTGGCAAGCAATTAACGCTAACGATAATCGCTTCGCTTGTTTTGTATGGGATTGACATATACTAACTCGACTAGATTACGTGTCTTTTCGTTCGAATACGTCAATCCCATACAAAAATCGTAATTTCTGATCAGCCCCCCTAGACAAGTGGCAAGCAATTAACGCTAACGATAATCGCTTCGTTTGTTTTGTATAGGATTGACATATTCTAACTCGACTAGATTACGTGACTTTTCTTTCTAATACGTCAATCCCATACAAAAATCGTAAACGATGATCGCTTGCCACTTGTCTAGGAGTGCAGTATGCCTAGACAAGTGGCATACGCTCCGAAACGATTCTAATTTGCTCTACGCTTACTCTTGTCACTTATTTAGGGGGGCAGATATTAGTCACACGAGCTATAAAAATTTGAATGATGTCGTTGTCTGTCAGCTGTGGTGGGTGGTGTCGTGGCTACGGTCGTGGTTCTACGGTCCGGTGGTGTCGCTGCAGGACTGTCTAGCCGCCTTCTTCAGCGCCGACGAACTCAAGGGGGACAACATGTACAGGTAATATACATACTGCCGAAGAGTTTGTTTGTTTTTTTTTGAAAGCGCTAATTTCGGGAAGAGCTGGCCGGAATTGATAAATTCTTTGTATAGGGACGCGATTAATCCGTTTATCAAGAAAGGTTATTTATTTATAAAGCTTCACGCAGACGTAGTCGTGGGACTAATAAAGAAATATATAAAATAAAAATCTTAAATATGTGTATAGTATAAAAGTATTAAATATATTTCCGTTGTCTGGTACCTGTAACACAAGTCCCTCGGGTACTTAGCACGGGGACCAGACTGACGTGGTGTGAAGCGTCCATAGATATTATTATATAAAATTGGAATAGGTCGGGACCTTATGACGTAGTGGCAATCCTAAAACTAAATTTCTCTGATGTTTAATAACCAATTTGTGTCAGCTGTTCGCGGTGTAACAAGCTCCGCAACGGCGTGAAGCTGGCGGGCGTGCTGCGGCTGCCGGAGGTGCTGTGCGTCCACCTCAAGCGGTTCCGACACGAGCTCATGTTCAGCGCCAAGGTCGCCGCGCGCGTGTCCTTCCCCGTCACCGACCTCAACATGGCGCCCTACCTACACAAAGGTAATAAAATTAATTGTAATGAAATTAAATAAAGAAAATGAAAATGGAAACAATAAGATAGTGTAAATAAGAATGTAAGTAATAGCAGATGGAGAAAATGAAAACAGATTTGTTGAAAGAAAAGGAAATGCTATGTATAAAGTAAGAATTGAAGAAACTTTAAAGTAATGTAAATGTATATAAAAGGAGAAATAAATGTATAAATGTATTGTCCCTTTCCCTAAAAGGGTGAAAAAGCGGTCCCAGGAGTGGGGACCATTAAAAAAAATATTCCCCCCCTATAACCCGCTATAACTCACACCATTTGTAGCTTATGTAAGAAAGTTATTAGTAACACAAATAGGTATCGATTCTGCAGGGACAAGACGATTATATAAAAACTATAGTAAATTTTAACGGCGTCCACCTTATTTGAAATTAATCAGTCGGGAAGTTTACCTTAATTATAGATTTTTATTTATTCATAATTGAAACAATCTCACTGTTTTAATTAATAAAAGTTAAGGCAGATTTTGATTAATTAACTGACGTCATACCTGGCACTGCTATCGTAAAAATTGATTTCAAGTCAGTACAGTGTTCTGAAAAGCTCTGAGTGCATGTAAATAGTATAAGTCAGTTTTCGGCGCCAGCACTGATGTCAGTTACTTACTCAATGTTAATATGCGTTTGGCAGAAGATAACTTGAAAGCACGTATAAATACTTCGACTCAGTTGTGCGTGCGGCCCTGGGTGTGGGTGCGCGTGTGAATTTGCCGCATCACTAGCACACGAATGAATGTTGTTTATTCACACGTGCGCACACACATAGGGCCGCGCGTACAACTTAGTTAAATTATCTATATCTTTCGTGTCTCCTTATTATCAAATATTCACCTAGCCGTTAATTCCAGACTGCACATCCAAGATAAGCCGGTACTCGCTGTGCGCGGTGATATGTCACGCGGGCACTGCGGGGGGCGGTCACTACACGTGTGTGGCGCGAGGCGGGGCGGGCGTGGGGAGCAGCGCTCGGAGCGCCGGAGTGGGAGGCGCGGACGACTGGTACCTGTTCGACGACGCCTCTGTCACGCCCCTCCCCGCACACCAGCTGCCCGCCTGCGAGGCGTACGTGCTGTTCTATAGGTAATGTTTGATCTACTATAGATAGTTCAACTTAGTTGTGCGGGCGGCCCTATATGGGCGTGCGCTTGTGAAGTTCAGTTAGGGAGTTGAAACAGAGCCAGATTGCGGATCCAATATCGTCTATGACAAATCTATCCGACAGATAACAAATACATGGAATCGACAAATTCCGACCAAATTCAAGACTCGCAATCTGGCGCTGTATCCACGTGCCTGGGTACATAGCACCTTATTACTTTACAAATGTTATTATATTGATCCACAATTTGAAGGTGTATTGTGATTATTATAAAATTTTCAGTACATAGTGTTTTTTTTTTTTCAGGAAAGTGAACCCCCAGATGACAGTACTGCGGCAGAAAGCAGCGGAAATACTCAAGTCGACCAGCTCCGAGCCTAACGATATCAAATTCTATATATCAAAGCAGTGGTTAAATAAGTAAGTGCAAACCAACCTAAAAATATTTTTGGGACATCCTTGAAAAGTTAAAATGAAACTGCACTAGGGCTGTTCCGACACTGCACTTTCAGAGAACGTTTGTAAAACCTCACGCTGTTGTTGTAACATCAGTACCGAGTGCTAGTTTTTTTATTTCACATTCGACCATGACCGTAGGCATCTCTAGGTGGCGCTGTACAAATCCCATATAAAATCTTAGTAAACGCGAACCGCGTTCATTGTCGAATGTTAAAAAAAACTCGCACTCGTCACTCTGGTCTATGGAAATTGCGCGTCGTGTCGGAGTCGCTTGTTGTCGTGTAGTATATAAAGTGAAGCCGAATTTTTAATGCCGCACGGCGCGAAACTTTAATTTATAAAATATCCGGTACTAAAACGGCAGCTTTCCAAATAATAGTTAGCCGCATCTGCCACGTATGTCTTCTTATAACATGATCGTACTGTCCACCGTCCAGATTCAACACGTGGGCGGAGCCAGGTCCGATAGACAACAGTGACTTCGTGTGCGGTCACGGCGGCGTGCGTCCTGAGCGAGCGCCGCACCTGCCCCGCCTCGCCGCCCGTCTACCGCAACCGCTATGGGAGTTCCTGCACCACCAGTACGTACACATTGTATTACAGATAGTCCAAGTTAAACACATGGGCGGAGCCGGGCCCGATAGGTACTACTGAAAGCTTAACTCAGTTGTGCGCACGATCCAATGTGTGGGTAAACCTTTTTTTACTCGGACGACGCCTACCGCGTCACTGCTACATGAAAGAAAGTCGTGTATCCCTTTAGAACATACACTAAAAATTTCATTAAAATCGCTGCAGTTTTTTAGGAGGAATTCGCAAGGAACATTTCGTTCGTCGTTTATTAAATTATATCATTACATGTCTATCTATATATATTTCAGTTTCGGTGGCGGTCCGGCGGTGTCGCACGCTCACGAGTGCGGGTCGTGCGCGCGCGCGGCCGCAAGGCTGCGAGCGCGGCGTGAAAGAGAACTCGCCGCTTTCGTCGACTTGCATCGACGGTTTCAGGTGGGTGTTGTATTATGACCAAGTGTCTGTGTGTATATGTTTGTTTCCCGGCCTACACTTACATATTTCCTCTGTAAAATTATCATTAAATGAAGATATAGGTTTTTATCGCTAGCTTCCATTTGACATTATTTGCATATTACAGGAACAGGACCGGCCCAGTGCGATATACGCGATCAGCATGCAGTGGTTTAGGCTGTGGCAAGCGTTCGTAAGGGACCGCGCGCGGCAGCCGCCGCCGCCCGTTGACAACACCAATATATGCAATAAACAGGTTTGATCACACAAAGTTATAAGAAATTGAGGACATACTTGGTAAACTGGCGCGGTGGCAAATTCAAATGTAGCCTAGGGTTGACTTTATTATACAAAGCGCCCACATTTAAAATGCAAGGTGCGCTATTTTCGCCTGGTTGCAATTTGTTTGATTTGTTAGTACTTTTTTGTTTTTTTTTTGTAAAAAATAAAAGTGTTTAAAACAAAGTATTGATCGTGACTGTTGTGTGTCTGCTTATAGTGTAAATAACTTATTACAGGAGGTGGAGGGCGTGGTGACGTACGCGTTAAAGGCGGGTTCAGACCACGCGCAGCTCAGCGAGGAGCTGTGGCGGTTCTTTACCGGCGTGTACGGCGGCGGGCCCGAGCTGCGCCTGCGCGCGCCCGCACCCGCCCCGTCCCCCGCGCCCCCCGCACCTACACCCACACCCGCCTGCCGAACCCGCTACGACTCCGACCGCGAGGACTACCGCACCAAATCAACCTCCGAAACGAACCTCCGGGACTCCGGCCACGGGGAGACGAGGCACTCGCTCCAGAACGTGAGACGATACAAGAAGAAATCGGCGGAGTCCGACGAGGACATCAGCTACAGGCACTTCCAGTACGAGAAGCACGAGCCCAACGGAAACTACCACTCGGACGACGAACCCCCCGCCCGGCTCGAGAACGGCGTCGACGGCTCCGACAGCGACCCGCCCCGCGCGCCGCACCCTGCCGCCCCGCCCCTCGCCCCTCCCGCTGACGCTGCCTCGCACAAGACCAAGCCCAAGCCCGGCAAAGTACGGAAGGCCAAGCGGAGAACCGTCAAATGATTCTGTACCGCGTTCCGGTCGGCGCTCCTGCCCGCCGGGGACTGACGGTTCGTCACAAGTGTGATAGATACTAAGAAATATAAATCACAAGTTTACTAGACGAATTGAAATTGAAATGTTAAATATAAATCTATATTTTTTTATAATACGATAATTTAAATCATTCTAGCTAAATTTTAGACATGTTTTTGCCGCTTGTAGTTTTTATCGGAGCGATCGACGCTGTCGGTGCACTTTTGACTACATTCCCTCACGAGGCTTGTACGTTCGATACGTGAGCTTATACATTTGAACTGCATTATGATAAACGTTATAATATAATTCTGATTAATGGCATTTTTCAAAGTTAGACTACTAGTGATTAATAAGTTTTGTTTTAGTCGCATTGTAAGTATATGTTCTTGTACATAATGTTGTCACGAGAGCGATCTGCCACTGTAAACTATCTAAAATCGTAATCGAAGAGTACACCGATTTAAATATTTTTCTATAGATATATCGGCCTCCCCTGCCGCTAGTATTTTAGTACAATTTAGTTCAAATTCAAATCTAGACTCTGTATTGATTGAAAAAATGCGTTTATGAGATGTATATTTACAATTAAAATGTGTACTTCAAAGGTTTATAAAAGTGGTAATTATAAAATGACGTGTTTATAAATACATATTATAATCTAATAGCCACTTGCATTTCTTTTTCAACATTGTACCATGGGTAAGGTATTTATTTTGTTATTCCTGGTTCTAAGTCTATGTTATTTGTTATTACAGCATTAAAATGTATATAAAATGGACCTGTTCTGTGTACTCATTTGATACTTTTTCTTATCCCTATCAATTTGATAGACTTATTCTTAACTGAGTTGATGGTGAACGCATGTGCATTGTTCGAAGAATGTTCATCAGAACCAGAGTCCGAAGGAGCTGAACGCGGCAAAGAAAACTATTTTTTTTTAATTCGATGTAACCACGAAATGCCATGGAAGCTCGCACACTAGTCTGCGCCGAATAGCCCGATTCGTCTGAATCGTTCGCTGTCAAATTTGAAGAGGAAAATTGCTTCGACGCCTTCGGCTCTGAAGACTTCAGGGAACGGGAAGTGAAAAAAAAACATCATATTAAAACGATGACCAAAATATTTATTACACTGATTTATTTAACATTCCACTGAATAAATTGCAGGTACTGTATGAATTATTAAATCTAATTCATTGATCATATTACGCGCAGAGAGGGCGTTATTTTAAAACGGGCAGAAAAACATGACTTTTTAGAAAACACATATTTGCAATGTAGAAGATGACAACAATCACTGCGAATTTCAAAATGTAAGATACACTTATTAAATGCTTAATTATAAAAAATAAAAAACACATGGGTTACTTTTTCTTAACATGAACCCCCTCATTCATAAAAATATTTAAACCGTGTTTAACTAATCGAGATTCGCTGTCCCTTTCTGCTGTGTGAAATTTTCAATATTCCAGAAAAGGACTGCGAATCTTGATTAGTTAAACATTTTTTAAATATTTATGAATAAGGGGGTTAGCTTTATAACCTTACAAAGGCACGAAGTTGTTGAAAAAGGCACTACAAGAAATTCGAAAACGCCAGCTAGCTTTATACTCAATCCACATCCAATATTTCAATTATTTTAAAAATGTTGTTTCAAATACAAGACTTTATATCATATTTATTGAGATATAGGACATTGCAATAAGTCGATACTTTTTTAAAAAATTGTAAGAAAATAGCTTTATCTTTTAAAATTTCTTCCAAAAATATTTTGTACAAGTCAAAGAAAAAAATTTTAAGACCCCCATCGTAACATAAGTAACAATAACGCTACGAGTTTAAATATTGTAGTCCAAAACTTACTCTATAGATTAACGACGAAAACTATACATTGCTATCAATACACTCTTTTCTTACATCAGAAAATGATGTGGTCAGCAAAAATAAACCGTTATTCAGTTCAATAAGGTCTATATACAAGTACTAACGAGCAAACGAATAGCTCTATGGTAAACGAATACCGTCAGCAACCAGAGGTGTATATACCTTAGGGCCAAAAGGAATTATAGCCTAGGAGTGGTGGCCTAGAATGATGGGGTGGAAAGCTACCGAGACCCGGGACGCGCGTTGTTAAAATACACGCATGCCACCAACGCTCACTCTCACATAGTTACACAAAGTCTCAACTATGATGTTTATATATTTAAGGTTCTGTCATTGTTGTAATTCTCTAGTTGTTGGGTTTTGGTGAGGTTGCGTAACCTAATTTATTGTAGTTTTAAATACCTATCCGCATTATGTTTATAAATACATATATTTTATCAGCTTCGCGATGACGTCAGAGAGAAGTACAACCGTAATCAAATATAGCACCACTGATTGTGAACCGTGACTAATACTATATCCCATCGAAAATAGGAAACAGGAAAGCGGATAACAGTTGAATTTTAAATTCTGCGACAAAGATCATCGATTTTGAAGTATAAAATACAATAAAATAAAATCGTAGCGTTCTTGTATCGTCGAATATTCGTACTTACAAAAAGAGAAAATATTACAACTCTTACAAATATACATAAACTCAAAATATATTATTTGGCATTACAAAACATTACAAAATTTACTGGCCAAACTATTTTTTTTTATTTTAAACTATGTACTTGTATGAAGATTATTACAGATTTGATTAAATGTTCTTTAAAATTAGAGTTTGAGGATCTCTATTGATGTTAAAAACAATGCATAAATATATGTACATTGTTGTAGTATTATAAAAAGTATAATATTTATAACTAGTACAAAAGTAAATAATAAGTAGAGGATGAAATAGATACAATTATCAATTAAGTTTGGCCAGTAGATCAATGGTACCACTATAACAGACGAGTTACACTCGATAGCTAATAAATATAAAGACATTAAAAACTGGGTAAAATTAACAATAAATTATGCAAAAACATATTTAAAGGAATATAGAACACTTGGTGTCACAAAAAAAATAAAACAGATTATCATAAGTTGACCCCTGATCAAAATACATAAATGCCAACAAAATTTCTGGTAAAATCCAATGAGGATAATATACATGATAAAGTGAAGAATATTATATTATAGGAATACATAGACAATAATAACAGCAGATATTGTACAAAATATGTGATATGTTAATTACAATACATGTTTTTTTTTTTTATATTATAATCTACGGTTTATATAAAAATATATTTTATATTATTATTTGTTCACTGTAACAGACCTACAAATATTGTGCTTTTTCAATTTGTACTTTGCATTGGAATACACCATTTGTCAAAATGAAGTGTAATAGTGCTGATGACACAAAAACATCAACTTGGGCTAAAATTGTTTATAATTATTAAGATTAATAAATATACTAATAATTTAGTACAGTAAAGCCAGAAATGACTATATCAGCTCTTTCTAATATATTTTTTTAAATATCCTGTGTAAATAAAGTAATAATTACTTTAATTTGTCTATATTTTGATAACCATATACTGCATTTTAATGACTAGGGAATTGTAAATTAATTTTTAATTTTTGTTTTTAATTTTTGAAAATTTTGGAGTTTAGTAGCAATTTAGTCATCAAATCATTTTAAAACAAGAGACTTTTACAACATGATTATTACAAAGTACAAACTAAGGTGAAAACAATAAGAATAATACTATAATATCGTTGTTGAAGTTCTAACACTACGTAAGTCACATTTTGGCTATTTAGTCATTTTGATGTCGTTTTGCAGAAAATCGGAAAACGCATTGCTTAAGTTAATCAGGAACAGGCTAACAAAAACTTGTACAATTATATTGCAAAATCTAACTAGTATGGTGATCTATACAAAATTCAATTAATTCTTTTGCTCTCCTGAAAAGTGGCCACTTCTGACTTAACTGTCAGAACTTCAACAACAATATGCAATTGCCCATACTTACATACCATACCATATTATAATTACAATAGATTATCTAAGCTTTTGATCTTGAAGCACACAGTAAGATTAATAAAACACAAGAAGGGAAGTATATATATGAATAATTATAAACCAGCCCATGGTTGTGTATTTCTCATATAGAAAAAAATGTAATTCTGTCACTAACCTAACATAGTAGTATAACTTCTATACATAATAATAAGTTGCATTTGAGGTAGATAAAATTTTTTACAGTCCTATTAACCTAAAAGATTAGAAATATTTACATAGTATATTAATATAAAATATGAAGCGTGTACAACGTTGGATCTCTCCTTAACACATAAATGCTTTGCAATTACTAGACGCCAAACACATTTTTATAAGGTTCTGTTTAAAATAAACTTAAAATTATTTTACATTGGTTTGTTTTTTTTTGTCGATTTCAAATTATTTTTGTTTATTTTGAATGATTACTTAGTATATTGAAACTTAAATTTAAGTTCTACTCATGATGTCACTATAAAATTACTGCTGTTATTTATCATAGTGTTTAAAAACAATTTGCATCTTAGTATTTTCTGCATAAGTAGAATCAAAAGTATACAAAATATTTTTTATATTAGATGACAACACTGTAGCTACACACAATGCCAATAAAACCACTAAATTATTATTATTATTATTAAAGAAATGTAAGGCACCTAATAATGCTGTTATAATCCCTTCCATTTCAAAAAAGTTAACCTAACGTTTAGACTTTAGACATCTTAATTTGAAAAATCTATACAATTAAAGACAACGAAAATATTTATATTTTTATTATATTTAAATGATAAGAGATTTTATTAAGTCATCAATATATATTGATGCTTAATGCTTACATTTTAAAAGAATAGTCCAGGTGTATTTGGCACATTCACATGTTAAAATCTATTTTAAAAGGTAGTTCCTAAAATAAAGGCAGACCCAATTTGTTTGTTATGCTATGGAAGCAAAAGAATAATCATATCCAAATATAAAACTGTATTAGTCCACTTTATTAAAATAGAAAATAAAATGATCCTTAATACAACTAAATAGATATTTTACTCATTTGCTTCTGAGGTATATGTTTAAACTATTTCTAAGTCCTGTATACTGTTTATTGAGGTTAAAATTTACACAAAAATATTTTTTTTGGACTACTCAAGACAGATCTGTATACTTCTATTAGTTTATGAATCAACTTAGCCCACAACTTTTCTACATAATTTTTTCATCCATAAAGGGTTCTAGCTCTCTAGTTGTACTATCAGCAATTTAAAAAGCAGTAAGACACTCAGAAACATATAATACAGCCTACTGCTTTTGTAAGAGCCAAGTGACCCTACAACACCCTGCTATCTCACGTCTCTGCCCCAAACGAAGCCTCAAGCTGAGACATTACTTCAGTAACTCATGGAGTTGGTCCCCTTTATACTCCCAATAACGGTTACACATATCCACTATACATAAACCTACAATTCCGAAAGTACATACATGACTAGATCACATATTCATGTAGAATTCGGAAGCATATATTTTTTTGTTTTAGTAAAATTACTCCTACTTACTGTAAATGTTTCAATAAAATTAATCGAGCTCAGTTATCTTACCTAGTGAGGTAGTTCAGTAGTAACAGCATTTGAAATCAGTGTGTACCTAGTGAGGTGGTGGAGGAGGGAGTGGTGGCTTTGGGCTTTGTGCAGTTTGAAATGCTTGTGTGAAAGCTGGAAGCCTTTGTTGGCCATGACCTTCTTCTTTAACAAAAGTCTGTTCACTTTCATTTAATATTCCTAGCATTTGACTGGAAAGTCCAGAGGTTCCCTCCCCGGGGTCAATCAGTAAGGAATCCACACTATCTGGTGCAAGTAAATCTAACTGGTCAGACAGTGGTTGTGTTGTTATAAACGGCAAGTCCGCTGGCGTTTGTGTATATTCGGGTGGCACTAGAAACAATTCCAGCATTTCACTGCTTGGTGAGGTAGGTTGCTCCAATTTTATTTCTAGGGGATCTTCCGTTTTTATCATAGGATCTCCTTTAATATCAACACATGGAACTTCAACAGTTATATCTGAGGTTGGCACACCAACATGACCTCCTTGAGTTACCTTTGGCAAAGATTTCCAAATTTCAAAATCAGCATCTTCCACAGTATATTGTGCATAACTTTCTTTCATCGTAGTTTCTATGGGTGGATCTTTAGAAGTACCTACTGCCGCAGATCTCCAAGACTCATCTGGGTGGGCATTTTTAACATGTCTCACTAAGTGATCCTTTCGACCGAACTTCTGTGGGCAATGAGGACATAAAAAGTCTCGTCTGCCAGTATGAACGACAGAATGTCTTCTGACATCTTTAGCAGTAAAGAATCTTCTCTCGCAGTGATCACATATGAACTTCTTATCACATTCCCTCTTTACAGTGCGACTGCCTGTATGCACTTTTAGATGGTAGACTATATCTTGTTGAGAAGTAAACATTTCATCACAAATTTTGCATTGCAGGTTTCCATCCTCAGCAGAATGTAAAGCTGCATGTCTGCGGTAGCTGAGTAGAGACGTGTAAGACTTTCTGCAGCCAGGCCAATCACATGTGTAATGAATCTTAACTGGATTATGTACCCTCTCATGATTCGTTAGATGGTCCTTACGATTGAAAGTTCTACCACAATCTTTACATGCAAAGGCTTTCGATTCACTATGAATGAGACTATGGCGCACTAGCTTGAACTTGGAATTGAAACGCTTTTCACATAGATCACATGAAAATGGCAGTTCTCCAGTATGAGAGAGTATATGTTGGCTGAGCTTACCCGGGCTATTAAACCGTTTATCGCATATGTTACAGATGTGTCGCTTGTAGCGTTGTCGAATTGTTCGGCGGTCGGGCGGAGGCTGGCTGGGCGCCCCCGACCCGCTCGCCCCGCCAGACGCACCCTCGATTTTCTTTGGCGGCAGTGTGGGTACTCTTCTGGCAACTTTGACCGTTCGAAACGTGTGTTTTATACTTCGTCCAGTGCCTCCACGAGCTACGAACTCTAGTTTCGTAGGTATCTGTTCTGCAGATGGTGCTATGAAGATCTTCTGCGAGGCGGCCTTGTTTTGACTGCTCGTCCCCTCCGTAAACTCGGAGCCGCCCTCCGCGCCTTCTCTTGGGTTTGGTGGCGAGCTGGCCATCTCGCGCACATTTTTAATGAGCTTGTCACTATATCACTAATTCCTTATCACGCGTCGTTGTCGTTTCGGCTCCACTGTAGCACAGGATCGTCGTGATGGCAGAAAACATTTCTGTCACATTGACGGTCTGGAAGCCTTTTTTCGTATTCGTGTCACATGGCTCTCACAAATTTTCAGAGGTCCGTTTAGATTTTTCTTCAAATATTTTCAGGTATACAATTTCTAAACTTTGAATTCGATAAAAATGCTTGCGATATATAAATTTTGCTAGAAAATTGCAATTTTTCTCAGAAATACGTAGCGGTTGACAATGAAATGTCAAAATAATAAAATTTGAATGAAAAAGCCAAAAGGTCTTGTCAAAATAATTCCGCTGAATTTTCGTCGCCGACGGACGGAGAACGCCCACGGCTGACGCGAAACAGCGCGGCGGACATACGAACTAAAATATTATTTTAGACGCATCACGACACGGGCGCTATATGGCAAAGAGACAACGTTTTTAAGGAATTTGTATTTAAATAAAAACAAAATTATCAATTTTGGAAAACCCGCAACGTACGGTTAAAATGACTAGAAAAAGGGTAAAATAATCTAATGGATGCTGTACACTCTCGCCGAGACACAGCGGGACCGCCGGAGTGCGAGAGTGCTAGTGTGCATTAAGTATAAATAAATAAATAATAAATAAATGTTTGCACTCGCCTCGTCTCGCCTGTCAGTCACCATGAGACGAGGCGAGAGTGTACAGCCTCCATAAAGCGGAGGAGACGAAGCGAGTGTAACTATTTACACACTCGCACTCGGGTTGTCTCGCTGTGTCTCGGTGAGAGCGTACAGCCTCCATTAGACATTCACTAAGTTATGTCCTAGGAAAGGAATCCTAGGATGTCGGCCATGACAATACACGATGTTCGTCTTTGTGCTTTAACATAAAGTTACCTCTTTCGTAAGCTGAAAACAAACTGATCGGACGTGACTTACGAACACGGCTGACGGCCCACATAAAAACATCCAGACATTGTTATTTGTTGTATGTATGGGCTGTCAGCCGCGTCCGACGTCAATTGCGGACGTTTTTGTATGGGTTGTCAGTCACGTTCCATCAGTTTGTTTTCAGCTTTACTCTATGATACGTACGCTCTAGTTGTATTAGTTTCAATTTTTCTATCGCGCCAATCTTTCATTGAGCATGTCAAAATTACGTCAGATTTCAAAAACGCAAAGTGAAGCGTCAAACTCAACGTAAAAATATATACAACTTCAGTGACTTTGCAAAGCCATGACACGATTTAAGAGCCTCTCCAGTCTCCACACAAAGCGAATTTGGTATTTTGGAATAGTTTCAGGCAAACTATTGTCAATGTCATCCAGTGCTAGTGTGTGGAGACTGGAGAGGCTCCTAGTGGGCTTTTGTGTATGAAGTTATTGGAGTACGTTAGTATCCCTAAGTAGTCTGTGGGAGAGGCTTTTAACATGCGCAGTGATTACTGATTAGTGATTACTGATTAGTGAAGGATCCATAGAGAAGGATAAGATTATGGATAAGATTAAAGATATACTGTTAACTGTAGTATCTCTTAGTAGTCTGTGGTTTTACTGAGAAACAAGTAATAGTTTTCTGTGCTGAGAAATATCTGTCATCTGCGCCATCTGTCACTAACCGAAAATCATCAGAAAACAGCATCTCCAAAAATAATTGTAATTTTCAGAAACGAACTTTAAATTGTCTTTAATTTTTTTCTTAGCGTATTAATATCACTGGATGAAACTTAAAGCATAAGTCATAAAGTACTTTTAAAATTTATAACCATAACGTAACGCATTTGTATTTATACACTTGGTTGGTTACTTAAAGTTTGTGTATAGTTTAATTTACTAAAGATTTGATAATTTTTCTACTAATTATGTATCTTCTGTTAACTGTTGTAACTGTTATCATCACATTGGACTGATAGTACATTTAATTTTTTTTTATTGCCTTTTTCTATTAATAACTATTGGGTACTGTGGAACCGTTGGCCTTACACAACATATTATTTCAGAAACATGTCTGACGTTGGTACAGTTGCTGCCCCTACTGGAGATGAGCTCCGCAGTTCTGGTGCTGCAAGCGGTGAGATCTTTTATTCTCTAATCATCAAAGCTCAATTTATACTTCCTGCACAAATTATTTTTAAGATATTGTGAAAGTGCAAGTTCAATTTTAAAAATTGCTCTAGCAACTATAAAAACTACTCAAACGTTAAATATTTAAATTTATACACTTTTTGATGAAATAGGTGGTGATGAGAAGGTGTATGGTGGTTGTGAGGGACCAGATGCCATGTATGTGAAGCTTGTGTCGTCTGATGGCCATGAGTTCATTGTGAAGAGGGAACACGCCCTAACTTCTGGTACTATTAAAGCTATGCTCAGTGGCCCGGGACAGTTTGCTGAAAATGAAGCTAATGAAGTAAATTTTAGAGAAATACCGTAAGTATTATCTAAAAACCATCAATAAGTTTTTGACAGTTCTGTTAGTATTGCATGTTCAAGCTGTTTTGTACTGAGAAGATATGAAGTGATGCAGAGTCAAATGTTTATAATATAATTTTAACATACCTTTTGAAGGATGTCTTGATGTTTAAATAAAACTTCATGAGATGTACTGTGTTCCCTTATTTTTTAACACAATTCATGGACTCCTATATATTATATATCAATTATTTTTAAAACTATATTGTTTCAGGTCTCATGTTCTTCAGAAAGTATGTATGTACTTTACATACAAGGTGCGCTACACAAACTCTTCTACCGAGATCCCTGAGTTCCCTATTGCACCAGAAATTGCTCTGGAGTTGCTGATGGCTGCTAACTTCCTTGACTGTTAATTATAAGATTAATCAATGGTGGTGATAATATGTATAACCTGCAAAATTAAACTAGGAACCAGGAGCTCTGCTCTAAAACAATATATAGAAATATTAATATTTATTGAAGTATGGCCCCAGTTCTAAAAAAACTTCTTATTGTCAAATTAATTTCTGTATGTTAAAGTTGAATATTAAGAGTC
The DNA here is from genome assembly GCA_026546445.1 of Cyclargus thomasi. Classification (NCBI taxonomy): domain Eukaryota; kingdom Metazoa; phylum Arthropoda; class Insecta; order Lepidoptera; family Lycaenidae; genus Cyclargus; species Cyclargus thomasi. Next base: position 64,732 of record JAOTAV010005225.1, on the reverse strand, counting down.
ACTGGTTTCTACTTTGTGTTTGTGCAGCAGAATGCTAGCTTGATTTGTTGTGATAAATAAAAGTAGAGGTTCCTAATATGCAGCAATATCATTTATACATAACCACCAATATTCTATAGTTTCGGCTAGATAATTTGGCTTAAATTTAGTCATCATATTATCAATGTTTTGGGCATTTGTTTAATATGACTTTGTGTTTTTTAATTTTTAGATTTTTCATTTTTGTCTACTAATCATTTTTTTTGTATTCTCTAGGGTATCACAATCATTTGATAGAGAATATGCATTGTTTAAATAGGAAGTATTTCTACTTTCTATGAAACTTGTTAATATTCAAAAGCTTAAGCTAGTTGAATATGGTATAAGGGAAGAGATGTTCTTGACCTTTGACAAGATTACTTCTATGGTTTGCACCACGAATCGTGTCATATTTTAATATTGTGTACGAAATGAGATTGTATTCACCATAGCTTACAATATAAAAATTAAACTATTAAAATTATAATTTTTATGATAATATCTAATGAAGATACAAATAAAAACTCGGTATTCCACTTAATGCAAGCAACAAATTTGATATAATTAAAAAGGGTAATTTTTATTTGTAATAAAGATTGTCTGTGTAAACTAATAACACGATTTTTAATAAATTGGAAAATATTCAATTTAGACGTTTTTATTTAAAATGGCGTTAATTTAGATTTTTTCATTTCCTGATTATAACATTTTATAAAATATTATTTTATAATAATTACAACATTCTCTCATGAAAGGTGGTATGGTTAATTAACCCTCCTTAAAAAAATTGTCATTTTCATACAAAACGCGATTGTAAACGTTGTAAACAAAGTATTGTGACAGTAGGAGAGCCCAAGAGGGCTTTCAGATTAAGCTTTTTACATGTCTCTAGTTGTCATGGTATAAAAATCAGATTTCTTAGTTTGGTTAAAAAAGTTATTTTTAAGTATCGAAATGTCGAAACCGTCAGATTAAGATAGGGGGTGTTAAAAATACGCCAAAGAACACTTCTATATGTGTATCTAGCTGTGACGTCTATCACACCGCTAAAATAAAAAAAACCCTTATTTATTGCAACGTTTTACCTAATCTACAAAACGTACTAGGTCTCCACGACGCCTGAGTTACTACAAAAATAGCACTGCACCTCCCCGGCTATGATGTCACAGAAATTTGACAAAGGGTTATAGAACCATACCGCCATCTTGAGCGAAGACTATAGTAATACATTTAAATATAGTTTTAACTAAGGAACTTATAGTCAAACTTTGACTATAAGTTTCTTGCTTTTAACCAATCAGGCTCAACTCACACCGAAAGAGCGGCGAAGGGCAACGAAGCGAAGCGCAGTTTCAGTGATATAAATTTGAACTTTATTTTCGTTACTATGATACTTATTATCGACCATCGCGGGTGGGCTCGAGAAGGCGCGCGGATTCCCGCGACTGATCGAGAAGTCGCTGGGCTCCGCGCTTCCTTGGCCTCTACCGCTCTTTCGGTGTGAGTAGAGCCTTAAGGGGTGTTTCATCGCTTACAGATAGTATATTTATTTGTCAGATTTTGTATGGAGAATCTGTCAAAAAAGTTGGATAGACTAAAAGAAGCTTTAACAGTAAGCGGTAAAACAGGGTTTAGAGTGCGAGATTTTTATTGACATTTGACAGTGAACGCGTTTCGCGTTTACTAGGATTTTTATATGGGATTTCTTCATGTGACCGTGAGCATCGCTAGGTGGCGCTGTACAAATCCCATATTAAATCCTATGTAAACGCGAAACACGTTCACGATCGAATGTCAAAAAGAAACTCGTCAATCGGTACTCACCATACACAATATCACCATACACTAAATTATGTTACGTTGTCGGTAACATATACAAGAGAGGTGCAATGGGTATTGAATAAACTAATAAAAGGCAACATATTGACCAGTCCTTTATTCAGTTACGCATAAACAAAATCCGGTCCATGACAGTAGATACAGACAACCGCGCGACCGTCCACGCACTTTGGAATGACTCCTGCTTACCTAACATAAACAATTTACAAATAAATCGACAAGATCCATCAATAAATAAATTCTGATATAATTACACAACTAATCAGTTACGACTCTATCTGGATGAGATCTAAGCTTATAGTAAACTTTGGATAAAAATTAAAATTATTGACAATATTGGTTTTGTACATTTTTACAAAGAAAATATAATGTCTGCTTTTACAATACTGTGTAAGAATGCCGTTAAACTAAATGCACACTTGATATACTTCACGCACCGCAACTTAAAACTGTAGTCGGCAAAAAGTAATAACCAGAAAACAGTTTATGTAAATGCAAAATAAGTACTTAGTAAGTGTGAAAATAAGATTTATATTGTAAAGCTTTTACCATAGATAATCTCCTTTAAATCTGTAATACTTTAAGCGCCGACTGTACAGTGTAATACTTTTTTCAAAATCATATAAATATATTAGTATAATATTAATGTACAAATACTCGTAAATTAATTAAGTGCATACATTTATTAGGAATGTGCGCCACTGCTCGTACACAAACAATACACAAAACACTGAAGAACGCGCCAAATCATTAAATAATATGTTGTTTGAGTATTTGTCGCGCGTTGTTCGGATTTAACGAGAGGGTTTGAGGTTGTTGACAATAAAGTTATATTCATTCTAACTTTACCTTTAAAAAGAAAGATAATTTAATGAGAAGATGAAGAAACTTTTAATCAACCAACAATTGCCTTCCTCTTTGTAATTTTTTTGAAAATAATCCAGTTAATATATAATCCAAGAATAATAATAATTTATAGAATGTTTTTTTTTCGCTAAATGATGGAAACAACTGATTTATTATAGGGCTGCCACTAGTTCGCTGATAGTGTAATAAACCAATCCTAATAAAAATTATAGAAATGTCATCTAAAACCATAAATAAAAATGTTGAGTATTTCAACGAATGTATGAAATGGCAATCCTGAACTTATAACATATTATAGAATAATTGAAGATATGTAACTCGAAGCAACACTATATCCAGTTACAAGCGAAACAATGTCAATGATATGTCGACCATTATAATATATTTAGAACCAGACTTTCTATTATCATGCCGTTATTTTTTTTTTTGTGTATTTTGTATTTTTTTATGAAAATGTAAACGATACGGAAGACATTTCAGACGTTTTGTATTGGCTTGTTAAGTTTGAAACTAAAATTTCAAATCAAACATTCTTATTCCCTGCTGAAACTAATTTCTGTGTATAAACATTACACTACGATCTGCTCGCCCATAGAAAGTCCGGTTCGATTACGTATAAACTCCAACGAATAAAATATATTGTAATCATTTATAACCGAACACTAGGTTCCGATACACTCGATGTCGCTACATATTGAGCAATCGATACAAGCGAAGGGCACTAGGAAGCAAACCATATCGGGTACGATACAACGAAACCGGTAAGTACTAGCGACTACAATGCTGGAGGCAAACGAAAAACATCAAGCCTAGTCGTTTCGCGTTCGCAACAATATTAAAAAATAAATGCACTCTACTTAGTCCGATCGGTTACCGTCGGTTTAGGCCGACCGCATATTATAAGAATTTCTGAACAGAATTTGGGCGCCCGCCGGATAATAAAATATGTGAAAAGTGCGTTACGACGGGGCATCCAAATTTTTCTAATCAGAAATTTTTAGGTGCGGCCGGGATTAGGCCCCCAGCCCAACAGGATCCGAGCCCTAACACGCAGATTCCTACAGACTAGGTTCAGGCGCGGTCGGCGTGCGCGGCGTGGTCGACGGGTATCATCTTCCTGGTGACGGAGTAGACGGGGGGGTCTAGTTTGCCGGCCAACGCCTGCACTCGGCCGCGGACGGACTCCGCCGGGGCGTCGTCGGGCTGGAGGGAGCCCCCCTCCGGGGGGTAGGGTTCACGCACGTTGCCGTACAGGTTGTAGCTGTGGATGAGGGTGGACACGCGGTTGCCGGTGACGGGCAGGCTAGTGTGTTCCCGGGATTCCAGGCGTGTGATGGCGGCGGTGACGGGCTGATCGATTTTGAAGTCGGGCTTCGGTTCCTCGGGGGCGGGGGCCTGGTTCTGCGGGGTGAGGGTGGTGCACTGCGGGCTCCGGTTCTGAGGGGTCCGGTTTTGGGGGAGGGGCTCAGGAGGAGGGTCCTCGAGGGCGGAGCGCCAGTCCACGTGCGGGTACCGCTCCCGGATACAGTTCACCACGTCTAGGAGGTTCTTAGCGTCCATCGCGAGTACGTGTGCCGCTGCTAGCATGCTCCTGTAACGACATGAAAGCATTGTAAGTTATACCCTCTACTTTCCTGGCTACTCGTCTAGCCTGGAAAGTAGACACAAGCCTTTCTTAATTATATTTTATTGAATTAAAGTTCTAGTACAACATTCAAAAGCAAGGGAAGTAGTATAAACGATAAGCTACATTTACTGGATATAAAAAAATTCATAAGCGTACTAGCATCTACGGGGCGCAAAAAAGTGAGTGATAATACTTTTTATTTTATTACACTTTTGCATCACTCTATTTAGCTACACATTAAATCCACATTATTTTTATTTTAAACCATTTTTTCGGCCCTTTAGCGTCCATTTACGCAAAAATCCGTCATTTTTTTTAAATGTTACTTACCCGCTTCTTCCACTTACGTTTTCAATTATCACTTAGTTTCGTCACAGTTTTTCATAAAATCCATCAGATACACTTACTTATTGTACTCGTGCTGCATGGTAGTGTTGGCGTACTTGAGCGCGACGCGCATGGCGTCCACCAGCGCCGACATGTCCTTGCTCAGCACCTGGTGCGCCATCTCCACCTCCCTGAACATAATATATATACACAATCAGTTACACATTTCCGGAAGTACGTGCACATCCGTCTCACATCCACTAATACTCTGGAGTACGTAAATAGAAAATTTAGACATATCCCCTTCAACACCAGTTTTTACCAAAAAAAAAAAGACCAGCAAAACGCGAGTTAGCCTCGCGCACGCCGAGTTCCGTACCAGTAAAGAGCAAAAAAATATATATAAAAAATCAAATGTAGAGATAATGCAGCGCCATTTAATATCCTAAAGGAATTTCATTTCTACCAAATCGATTCGAAAAGAATATGCTAAACTCTATAAAAATACCAATTTCCGGGAAAACAACATTCTATTATAGGCAATTAATTATTCCGTGTTAGACGTGATCTGTCTGGTGGGTTTCCCATGTGCTGGGTGTCCACAATCTGGCTATGAATTAAATCCTTCTGGAGGCCAGACAAGACTTAAACGTTTTCGCTTCTTTGTGGAATCGCTAAACAAATAAGCGTTACGCTTAATATGTAATTTCTATACATTTCGTTTGGCGAGTCTACAAAGAATCAAAGCCTGATAATACATACCGCTGCGCTGCATCGGGGAAAACGGCTATCAGCCTGTCGACCGTAGCGCACAGGTCCCGCAGCGCGGCGGCGACCTCGCGCACGCGCGCCACGAGCGCGTCCCCGCCCCCCGCAGCGCCGCCCCCCGCGCCCGCGCCCGCAGCCAGCCGCATCACACAGCGCACGACCGCCGTCGTCGCCGCGTACACGGGCTCGCCGCGCTCCGTATGCACGGGCTGGACGTAAGTAATAAAATAAAAAACTGATATATTTATGAAAATGCGGGCTACCATCACTACTTCTTGATAAGTATCAGATAGGCTATCCACAACTTTTTTGACAGATTATGCATGGAGAATCTGTCAAAAAAGTTCTATATCCTATCAGAAACATAATCAGTAAGTGGTGAAAACAGGTCCTAAGGGCCACAGTCACTATTTCCTGATAAGTGCCGGATTGGCTATCCTCAATTTATTTTACAGATTCTCCATACTTCATGCGTTAAATAAGTTGCGGATAGACTATCCAAACCTTATCAGAAGGTGGTGAATCAGCCCCTAGTAAATGTAAATTTCATAATTATTAAGAATTAGGTAAAAAACGAGTACCCGCTAACACGAATAAAATCACAATTGAGAAACAAATCGAACAGGGAGATTTGAACTGCATTACTGCCATAAAAGTGGCCACTTAATTGTAGGTATCTCTGTCCTCCATAGCGTACAAGTACATCCCACTGTGCTTGGCAATAATATATCGTCGTTTTATGGACAGATAATTTATTACACTGAGCAACTGACATTTTTGTAATGCAACTACATAACATTAGTGTCATATTATTACTACTCTACATCTTCATAGTATATATTATTCTTAAATAGGATTTTACACTCATCTTGCGTGTAAAACAAAATTTATGAATGCAAATTATTATGATAGTGGTCTAAAAGATATACAGATTGACAAAAAATCTCTGAATTCTGTTGAGAAATGAGTAAGATATTAGTGATTTAAGTTTACCCATATTTTTCTCTCGATACGTAATTTAGTATGAACTTTGTATGCAGCTTTAAAAGACTTGACGTCACAATCAATATCGGATCTCTCTTTCTAAAAGGCTTGTAACTTCGTTGGACAACATCGTATTTCAATAACGATAGATTTATTTAAAACTACTTGGTGCCCGCAACTTCGTTGCGCAAAAATTTGTATATTACTCGGGAACCGTACAATTTTCAGGGATAAAAGTATCCTGTGTAGCCCAGACGTAATAGTTAGTAAAGAAAAAAATCAAATCCGTCCACTAGTTCCTGAAATTAGCGCGTACAAACAGACAAACAGATAAAAAGACAGACGCCTTTTTTTTCTCCATATGTGTTCTGTTATTGATAATTTTGTAAGAATATTAAATTTATAGACGCTCTAATTTTACTGTTTTATTATTTGTATAGAAAAGAAAAAATGCATATTCCCTATTCCAACAGGGAAAAATCATTCCCAGCAAAAAATATACCCCTGGCACATTGACAACGTCACATAACAGAAAAAAACAGCGAATCTTGAATAGTTATACACCGCGTAAATATTTTTATTAGTAAGGGGTACCCCCCTTCGCGTCACGATATATTCTAAGAAAACTTCGTCTTTAAGTTCACGATTTTACCTTATCGTCCGATGGGGGAGTCGCTTTGGGCTGTTTGACTGTGTTGGCTGGACTCGTTTCTGACGATGTCGCATCTAGAATAAACAAATGTCTATTACAACATTCATCATAGAAGGGTGACTTAATCACTCAGTAATCAATCTCCTTTATAAATAAAGATAAAAAAAACATTCATCATAATTATTCTAGTTATATTTTAAATATTTTTAACTTATTTTCACTGGTTAGTAAAAATAAGTGTGTAGTGTGAATGATAGTGGTTGCCGTCATCCACCGCAGTGCTTTATAATAACAATGTTTAAAGAATTCATACCTATAAAATGTTCTACTGTATTGAAAAAGACTAAGCAAATGCGATATACGTGTTTTCTGGTAATATAAGCTCAACGATCAGTAATAATTTAATGAATAAAAATATTTAGTAACGATTATTATATTATTAACCAAAAATTGGTTTATTTAGATACAGAAAAAAATTGTGCGATATTTATACCAGAGTGTGTCGCGCTGGAGTCGCGCGCGACCTCTTTGTCGCTTCGGTCCGGAACCGCCGCTGTCGCGGGGACTAGCTGCACATTCGATAGCCGCTTCTGAAACAACACCATCAGTTTTTATGAAAATAACTAGCTGTCATGTGCCCACTTCTTTGGGCGATTAACACATCTTACATCTATCATCCTTATCTACTGGCCGGAATTGACTAATTCTTTTTGTGTTGGTTAGTCTATTTATCTAGGAAGACCTCCAGTTACGCTCCTACAGTTTTTAATTCCCCCACTTACCAAGTTGTCTTCTTGCATCTGAAGCCACCTCTGGTCTTCCTCGCTTTGGTGTTGCTGTCTCGCCAGCTCCGCTCGTATTCGTTTCTCGACCGCTTGCTCGGTATCGAACTCCGGACTCTGTCGTCATACGTATAAAGGTCATTTTCCTGCACACAGACTATCAGAACTAACGTTGCAGTTTTATACAAAATGTACACATTATCCTCTTCCAATCATACCAACCACAATATTAGTTCTTTTCAACATTTTGAAATCACATATGGAATGTCTAAATACAACTAAATACAATTAACTATTCATAATGTGCAACATAAAAAAGCATATTTTAACAACAAAGCTATACTTTTTTAAAACAAAAATTAACACACAACTACTAGTAAGAGACATTAAGTTAAAAAAATGTATAATTAAATTCAACTACCGTGACTAACACACACACGCGATCTATTTAATTAACTGTAGCTAAACAGTCACTATTACATATGCGATTTCAACAAGTTAAATAGACAAGAGACTTCGTTCCAAGACAGCCAAAGAATCTAAGAAAACTTAAAAATAAACATATAGTAGGCAAATATACGCGGAGGGAAACGGGAGGGCGGGAGAGCGGGAGAGGGGGAAGTGTATGTACATACCGTCACGTCCACCGGTCAGTAATGTATACAGTTAAACCCCTGGGTCGCGCGCGACACACGCGAGAGCGGTACGAACTAAAATCGCATAACATCACGTCAGTATCTCGCGGTCGACTTTTTCAAATCATAAAATAAAAAAACCGGTATGCATGCGCAAATAAATCAAATTCTATCTACAAACACGAAATCACCAGGTACGCAAATAATTTACAATTTTGAAAAAAATATGCCAATCCAGCCATGCTAACGGTGCGGTGGTACGAGTCGGGCGTCACCTGGTGACCGGGGAGGCGCGCGGCGGGAGCAGGGGCGGCGCGGTGGGCGCGGTAAGGCACGCCCTGCACCACGCCCACCGGCACGGCGCCGACCGGCCGTGCCTGTGCCCTTGGCAGCGCGCGACCCGCAGCGATGGCGGCGCACGACCGTGCATCCCCGCCGAAGTCGTAGATCTCCTCCACGAGCGGCGGGTCCGGCTGCAGCCGCATCTTGCTGACCACGCTCGCCGCCAGCTGCGCGTTGATGGCGCCGCTCACGCCAAACTGGCCCACGTCGGGCGGCGGCCGCGCCCGCGCCGGTGCCGATTGCTGTCGCGCCACGGGCGGCGGGCGGGGCCGCTCGAGCGAGCCAACGCGGGCGGGCGGGCGGTCGGCATGCGGGCGCGGCTGGCGCTCGAGGGAGCGCACGCGCGCGGGTGAGAGAGGGGTGGGCGCGGCGAGGTCGTCGGCGCTGGCAGCGGCGGACAGGCGTCCGGCGAGCGTGGCGGGGGAGGCGGGGGGCTCTGGAGGGTCGGACGCGACGGGGTCGAGGCGGTGCAGGGAGGCGGCGGGGATGGGGCGTGTGTGGAGGGTGTGCTCGGGCGCGAAGTCGACGGCGAGCGTGTTGAATACCGAGGCAGGCGTGACGTAGGCGCGAGGGTCAAGTGCGCGCGCCTGGTTGTCCCGCAGCAGCTGCGCCAGCACCTGGGGGTTCTGCGCTACGATGTATGTCTGCGGCACGCCCACTCCGACGCCGCCACCGCTGCCTGGCTCCACTACGAAGTAGTAAATTAATATAATTATTAATTTAGGCTAAAATTTTAAGGCTTTCATAGACAGTTGATACATATAAAGACAAAAAAGAAAAGCCTACGGCCTACACTGGTATTTAACCAACCTGCTGCTAACGCTGCTGGCGGACGTTCGGGCTTGGGCGGCGCGTCGGCGGTCGCGGATGCGGCGGCGACGCGGCGGTTCTCTCGCCGCATCGTGTCCCACGCCGAGTTGCGCTCCTCTTGCAGGATCTCACTGTTTACCGAAATCACACATTCTTTAATTAAAAGTAATCTGAGTATTGTTTTATGAAATTATGAAGCGAGCTAACGGGTCACAAAATGGAAAGCAACTACTGCCGCTCGTGGACACTTGTAACATCAGAAGCATTGCTGTTTTTTTTAAATATGGGAACAGGAAAAAAAATGTAGGGAGTTTTAACGAACGAACTTACTAAGTGAACGAAACACAGCTCAACGTTGCCTAATGCCAGTTTTCTGTGAGGCAGTGGTTCTTATCCGATGGAGCCGGTAAATTTCTTGAAGCATAATATTATTTGCCGATCACGTCGTTGCTGTCGAACGTCACTTACAAGAGCGTCTCCTTGAGCTGGTGCGCGGTGGGTCGCTGCGAGGGCTCGTAGGACCAGCAGCGCGACATAACGGAGTAGAGGCGCGGCGGGCAGCGCGGCGGCATCGTTAGCCGCTCGCCGTTCTCCAACTTGCCTATTACGTCGTTGTTCTTGACGCCGCTGAACGGTTTCACGCCGAGCATGAGGATCTCCCACATGCAGACGCCTGAAATACATTATAGAAATACATTTGAAAAAGAACAAATTCCAATCACACAGTAAAAGCGTTGCTGTCGGTTTTAAACCCTAAACTCAACCCAAAATTCGCGAACTACGGAGAAATGTGAAGCTATATAATAAAAACAGAGAACGATTTATGCATTCACGTCTACTCAGGATCGTACTTTGGTAGGTTTCTTTCGGACGTATTGCAAAGCGCTGCAACAAAATATTTCATCAGATAATTATACTTGTTCTTTGACAAAATCCAGCACTATATACTTACCGAACATCCACACGTCTGAGGCAGACGTAAACCGTCTGAAGTTGATGGACTCGGGCGCCATCCACTTGATGGGCAGCTTGCCACGCGACGCCTTGTAGTACGACTTGTCCTCCACCATTTTCGACAGACCGAAGTCCGCAAGCTACAATCGAAAAAAAGTATACTTATTGTTACTGATAAATGCTGAAAATCAGCTTATACAATTTGTACCAGAGTCGAGTAGGCCAAAGTCCTAGATATTATCACAGCCTATGTCACTCTATGATTATATAGCAATCTAACGAAGATAGAATTTTTGGAATCGGTTCAGTACTTTTTATTGATTTAATTGGTAACATAAAAAAATACAAATCCTCTTTATTATTAATGTTATAAGTTACATCCAGTATAATTATACTATATACAATGAAGACTTGAGACTCTATGGTATTTAAATATACCTTGACGATTTGGCTTAAAGGTCTCGTTACCAGGCCATTAAATCTTAATAACAAAAAATACCTTGACGCAGGTGGGCGTGGACACGAGCACGTTTCGCGCGGCGATGTCACGGTGCACGAACTTCTTGCTCTCGAGGTAGCTCAGCGCCGTCGACAGCTGGTATATGTATAGGACTAGTGTGCACGTTTCCAGCCTAAAATATACATACAAACAATTTTAGAGTGTAATTTCATCAAAAGTAAATTTCAATTTTTGTATATTTTATAGTATAATTTTATATTATCTCATAGGCTCATAAGAAATAACGTTTGTCTTATTTTTTCAGCGCACAAAAATACCATGAGTGTTTATGTATATTTCTATTGCAAATCCTCAATGTTGTTATGTCAAAATTATTTCATGGCAAAGTCACAGAAGTTGTTTATGTTTTGACGTTGATTTTGATGCTTCACGTTGCATTTTTGACGTCATGTTCATCGAAATTACGGGTCAGTAAAGAGTTCAACCTTAATGAAACACACTTTTTCATGCACTATATTCACTTAGATTTTACAAATTTATATGAATTTTCACAACAGTACAATCAGTTACATACAGTAATCACACTAAACCTAGTTAACGCACCTGTGCGCGTTCTGCTGAAGGTAAGCACGCATCTCGCCTAGAGTCGCCAGCTCCATGACGATCCATATAGGCGGCGAACTGCACACGCCGACCAGACCGATTATGTGCGGGTGTGAGAACTGCTGCATTATGTCTGAGGATCAAGAGTTAAAAAATAATATACAGTTTTTATTGGTAGCTCTGAGTTTAAGTTTTTTTTTGAATTGAATTTATTTCAAAATAGTATTGATAGATTGATAGATTAACACTTTACAGCACACATTTTAAAACCGCTGTAGATACAGAAAATAACTTATATTATTAACTAATATATAAAATAACTTATACTAATATTAATATCTCTTCCAGGCAACCCTGCAAGGCAGGAGAGTTCAGTAGTTTGTTTTATGGACAGGAAGAAAGTGTACAAATATTTTAATCCACAAACACCTGTAATCCAACCTATCTAAGGTCGTAGCTTCCTTTGGTAATAGAAACGAATACGAAGTGACTAACTAATAACTACTTATACAAACGTAAATTATTTTGTGTGGCTCATTTAGAAAAGTCCAATAGTAGAATACACAGCGTAGTTATTCATTTGTGTTTAATATTATTTTCTAGGAATAAGGACAATAGCTTTGTTTCTATTTAAAGGATTATATATACTCAACCAGTTAATATACAGGGTTATACTAACAGGCCTCCTCCAAAAACTTCTCGGCCGTATCGAGGTCAGCGTCCATCTTGCACGTCTTAACCGCAACGGGCAGTAACAGTTCGCCGCGGTCACCCCTCGCCGCGCGCGCCGCACGCCGCAGCGACGGGTGCGTCGCCTGCGTCACGCGACACGTGCCCTTGTGTACGTCCCCGAACTGACCCTCGCCGATTATACCCGTCAGCTCGATCTGATTACGAACTAGCTCGTAATCGCGAACTAAAACAATTTGTATAACGATTTAGAAAATGTTATTTTTAGAATTACAAATGGGTGGACCGCAGCAGACGTAAAAGTAAAAGAAATGTGCCGATAAGTCTTATTTATCCTTTAAGAAATTCCTCCTTAATTTTAAAGCAACAAAGGTTCTTATGCACGAAAACGTATAAACACATGTACAATCAGAAAATTTAAACCAGTTACAGATCGTGGATCTAAGTAATATGGTTTGATATGTTGCGACCAAATGACGTAGATAGCCAACTAGCTCTGTTTCGATTTCCCTCATGGTACATAGACGACGCAGTTTATCGTACCTTGAGGCGTGGAGTAGTCGGCGTCGTCGTCGACGATCTCGGCGTAGTCCTCCGACAGCAGCGTCGCAGTCGTCGCCTCCCACGAGCTCGTCTTGCCCTCCGACGAACTGCTGCTCATCTCCGCTATAATAGTTTTACTGAATTAATATACGTCTCGTCTACGTAAAATACACCATTATTTTAAATGTAAATGCATATTATTTTTCAGTGTTATTTCAAGGCTAAAAAATTGTGGTTTTAATTTAGTATAACCACTCATACATTACTAGTTACACCAGTAAGGATTTAAAAAAACATTGATAATTTTAAAGTGTAACTTACTTTTGCACTGACAGTTAAGTTGTTTCCAAACAGTAGCTTGTAAGATAAACGTAAACATGAGCATGGTTTAAGAAATTTCTAAAAAAAAATATTAAATACAATGGTAACACTTACTTGTCCTATTCCATAGTGAGGTTTGTGAGTCTGTCACTAGTCTACAATAACCGTCAACTAAATCCGCGAGGCTTTCCGCTGCCTGTAATGAAAAGAATTAAGACATTTTGAACTACTCATTTCAATAAGTAAGACTGTGTAGAGTATACTGTAAAGTTTTCAGATCTGTGCAGTAATAAATAGGGTATTCGACTCTTTTTGCAAAAGTAGATCAATTTTATTTTAACATCAGTTTATTCAGTGATTATTTTATTTTCTCAAAATAACCTCGCTAAACATTAAAATGTATGTAATTCCGCCATGATGGGATGTATGTGACGTCAAGAACCGCAAAAAAACGACTACTTTTTTAAAAGTTTTACTTTGCTTTTCATTACATTTATTAAATTTAAAAGATGTTTTAAAAACTCAATCTTTAATTTTAAAAACCCCTTTCTGAAAATAATAATTAAGAATTTTAAAATATGAACATTTTACATCACTTTCGTTCTTGTTTCTTTTCAATTTAGTGACGTAACAGACTCTCATCATGGCGGACAGTGTTTCCGTCTATTCACGTGATATACAGATTAAAAAGGGTAATTTTAAAATTGAAATAATAATTTGATATCGAAATTATATGAACGAAAATAAATATATTCAGCTATTTTATTATTTAAACTATTATAATAATATACTCTTTTTTTTATTAATTGAATAGGCTATAGTTGCTATAGCCTATTCAATGCCAGAATCAAATCACAACAAACAAACACCCCTTCCCATTTATAACATTAGTATGGATTTCATTTAATGTATACGAACCTCAACACTACTGCAGGTAATAGTGAGCGTTTCTTGAGCGCCTTTCACTCGCAGCTGCAACGCCGCTTTACCGCACGCGCTGCCGCTCTGTAAACAACATCATTAGTTATTCGTTAATGTGATAATCTGTATTTACATGTATTTTTACATATCTGCTGTCCAAGGGACACTAAAATTTTTCAAGATATATAGAGGTAATCAAGAGTAGCTCGTAGCCTGGTTCTGTGGGGCGAACAAATTATTTTTTCAAGTAACAAAGGTCCTTAAGAGACCGAGGTTTGAACAATCGGTGTTCTACCGTATAATTATTGTTTTAGTGTTTCCAAGTTCCAACTAACCTGAGTCTGCGACTGCGTGCAGCTGGACTTGAGCGTCTGTATGGCGACGATGTTGCTGAACGACGCGATCTTCGTGTACGTCGGCGGCTCGCCCGCCTTGTGCGATACCGACGATATATCTGACAAAAAACAAGAGATTCGGTAACCAATTTGTAGTGACAGGAAAACATTTAGTAAACTTTGTTAAGCTTTTTATATAAAAAAACATAAAAAAATAATGAAAGGGAATAGGGATACGGAATGAGGTGATGGGTTGGGCCTCCGGTAAACTTACACACTTGACGAAACACAGCGTAAGCGCTGTTGTACGCTGCTTTTGCGTGTAATCATATATCGTATTCGCTGGGTGCATCTCAAAAAAAGTGAACAAAAAATTTTGTGGTCACATTTTCTACTTTTGTTTTAGCAATTAACGACACCTAGCCAACTTCGAAATTATTTTTTTTCTGTTTTTATTGAAATAATACGTAAAGTTTGCTACTGAAATTTGTCGTTATGACAGCCATCAGCCGTCAAATTTTTTTTTTATTGCCACCATGAGCTTTTTTCGTAGTTCTCCCACCATATTCTCTACACCCAGCGAATACTCTATAATAGTATCATAAGCTCGCTCCCTCGACGAAACTCGGCGCTTTCACGCCGGTTTTCTGTGCAATCAGCGTATACTCTGTAATACTAATTATATGTCAATGTCTCTCACCTATGTCAGGTCCGATGGCGAGTTCTACGGGTATGGCCCAGCCGCTGCCGAGCGCCGCCGTGAACGTCTCGCGGTCGTACCCGTACTGAGTGTGCATCGTCTCTAGGTACTTCAACATGCACTCCGTGTCGCTTAGGTTAGCCACCTGTAACGAACATAATATTATACTGATATTATAAATAAGCTCTTGCTCGCGGCTTCGGCTTTTTAGAAACATGATATTTTTGCAAGATCAAGACTAGCTTAAGTTATCTCCTTTCTTTTATCTAAGTCTACGTCAAAAATCAAGTCGCTTGGTAGCTTTGATAGGGCGTGAAGAAAGGACAAACAAACAAACTCACTTTCGCATTTATAACATTAGTATGGGAGTATGGTAAATGAATATTATAAATCTGAATGTTTCTGTCTTCTCTTCCCGCCCAAATACCCAAACATCGCAACATACCCATCATTACGGGCTCCTTTGGATTACAGTTGTAGTTAGTTGGCATTAAAAACATCCACGTACCTTTTTGAACTGCTGCTGTATCGCCTTTTTCAGCACCTTGGGTTTAATGGCGTCTAGGACCGACTTGGGCAGGAACTTGTGCAGGCCGAACTCTTTCTCCAGGTACTCGATGTTCGACTTCTTGTCCAATGATATCTGCATGTCCTTGCAGAAGTATCTGGAATAGTATACAAGTTTGTGAGGATGAATCGATTCAGATAGTTCAAGTCAGTTGTGCGTACGGCCCTGTGTGTGCGCGCGTTGTCAATATAAAACTCTCATATGTGACAGTGATGCGGCAGGCGTCGTCTGAGTAAGCATGATTTATAATTTATCCACACTAGAGTCGCGCGCACATTTGAGTTGAACTATCTGAACTGACATTATAAAGAAGTAAATGTTTGGGTGTTTGAAGCGATTAGCTTTGAAGCTACAAAATCGGTTTTAAAACTTTAGTTGTCATCATTAGAAGCCCAATGAAGTGGGCACGGGGCAGCTAGTTATAGAGTAAAACCTGATAAGTGTTTCCCGTTATGTAAATAACTTTACAACGGAGATTCTACGTTTGAAAACCAATTAAAAATGAAATACTCTGATAACCTCTGAACATAAACACACTTTCCCCGGGCAATAATTTGCGGTTCATAAGCACTTAAGCTACGTGTTAAAATAACAAAAGTACACCTCAATTTATAGTGTTGTTTGTTTTTTTTAACTTTAATTTTTATTAATAAAATTGATTAAGGCTGTTTTACTAACTAGAACAGAGTAAAAGTTAACCTCCTTACCAATGAAAATATTTATACAGCACATATCTATTCAACGTTCGCTGTTTTGTTCTGTCATGTGACAAAGAAAACAGACATTCGTTGTATAAATATTATTATTAGTATTTAAATGTACTCACTTAATTTCTAAACAACATATTTGTATCGCCAAGTCCTGATTGTCCATCGGGTGATTGGCGTGGAGGTAGTCGTGTCGAACCTGAAAATATCATCACGTTTAAATTTCTTCCGACGATGGTGACGGTAGTACGAATCAAGAACGAGAAGTCCGACTTCTGGCCAATACAGCCGAAGTAAAGTATATCAAATTCAAAAATTTGATTAAATTTTTGTAGGTATTCAAGGGGACTTGACAATGGTTTAGATTCACAAACTGGCACGTCAGTAAAACGTCTGTCGGGTCCGCTTGTATGTACTAAAGAGGCTAGTCGAACCTGGTCGTAGTAATAGTGGAAGGTGACCCTGTCGGCGTCGGCGAGGTCTCTCAGGTTGGCGGGCAGGTAGCGCACGCGCAGCTCGAGCCGCCACTCGCTTGCCGGCCACGCCCCCAGCAGCTCTGACACTGGTGTGTCCTGGTGGATCCACCGAATCTGGGAAATTGCATAATGATTAAGATAATAAGAGCCTGTTTCATCACTTACTGAGTAACAGTATCGGGGTTATTATCCCATAGAGACTGCTTTAAACTGTTTTGAAACAGAATTCATTACTCATTTATTCACATAAGTTGTGGATAACCTATCCGGCATCTTATCAGAAAGTGGTAACTGTGATGCTGGACTTAAGTTTAAACCAATTAGCAATGTGTGTCACATCACTGGGTTGCTATTTTTAAACTGAATAAAAGTTACCAGGGCATCAATCTTTACATTTTATGTTGATTTTGACAATATTAAGAGCTGTTTTACAAATTGCAATATGCTTAGACCTGCACTCGTATTAGCTAAAGAGCATGTTACGCATCAAGCCAACCCTATTTTATATCCCACCAGTTTGCATAAAAAAAAACTTACCTTTCCGGTGGTAAGCCTGCGCGCGCGCATGGCGTAGCATGCTGCGTACACACGGTCGCCAGTGGCGAGTCGCGCGGCGAGCAGGCGCAGAACGGCGCGCACGTCCTCGTCCGCGCTCGCCCGCACCACGTTGAACCCGCCATTTGGCAGGTGCACCTTCAGCGTCGACGCGTCTGATGCCGCTGTTGAGAACATAAATGTTTGCATCTTAAATAAGGACTATGTATTTGAAAATACCTTCCTATACCTATAAAAGTCTAAAATATAGGCTCCATAAGGAATCCACGAAGAAGCATTTTTTAATGCAAGACCAGGATATGTCAGTGTTATACTAGGTAGCACTTAAATAGATCCCAAATGAGGAATGTTGGAAAATGGAAAGCCCCGAAATTATTTAAGGAATCCTGAACGAGGATTTAAAAAAGGCAGGGCTACCCCTGAATTCAGTACTACAAAAGTTGTCCTTATGACTGCCTTGCATTACGGTTTACACTTTCCTTAGCCCCATGCTGCTTATGAACTAAATATTTTATTGGGATTGGATTTCAGCGTCTTATCCACTCTTTGTCTTAATGCGGATGGCACAACAAAACAAATCATATATGGTTCGGGAAAGGTTCTGTAGATAACAATAAACTACAAAGCTCGATGTATTCTGTTCAATAAATATCTCCATCGTGTCAAATACATCTTGTTAATTAATTCCAAGCAGGTGTTTTCCGATAATGAGTGACCAGCTCACCTTACTATGTACGGCGTAGGAAAATTAACTATTAGTGTCAAGTGTCGTTCTACGTACGATCAGCACCAAATGAATATTGATGGATTCTAACTAACTGACGTAAAGATGTCCTACTGCTGGTGGTGTTAGAAAATTTGCAGTAATATCGATCAGGAATTATACGTTATCCGTCAGAAAATTTACAGTAATTTTGTATTTCATATTTGAGTCACTTCGGTCAAACTGCTTTCTAGAGAATTTGTACTTACTCAGTATGACCACCAAAGAATTATGTGTTCCTTCTACGAAATACTAAGTCAGAAGCCTAAATTAAAATAAAAACGTTCCTCCAACTAAAGACCGTTCTGATATGAGTTGTACACGTGGAATTAATGTTATTACAGCTACGCCAAAGTATTTTCAACAGTACAATAATTGTCGCGCATACAAATATACAATTACAGGAAAATCGAATTTGATTATTTGACAAGTTTATTATACCGATGCAAAATATAAATTTACAATTCAGCGGACATATTTCAATACCGGGAACGACACAATCACATCAAGTGTATTCAAATATAGAAGATGTTAATTTTATGGACGGGGGTTTTATTGATTGTCGATATTGTAATATTCCTTAGCATTCAATGTTTCCTTATCATCATAATCATTATCACCAGATGAGCGTTTAGCACCATCGATCTATGTAAACGGACAAGCAGTATAAATCGGTCTTAACGTTGGATGGATAAACATGATTGCAACCATGATCGTAAGGCTGTCTAAATCAAGGGTAAACATAGACGAATATAACATTTCTTCTTTAGATCTAGTATCCGCGGCTTCGCTTGCTGGCTTGAGGCTGGAAGCCTGTCAGCTCTCTAGCTGGAACCTTGAAAGCGTATTTGACATAACAACGCTACGTTTTATCCGCCGTATTTTGAGCGTCTCTTAAGCTTAGGATTTAAGTCCTTACCCCATGACTTAGGGCTAAAATCAAAAGCCTGATTGTGCTTGAACACAGACAGCTACCGCACTATAAATACTTGACGACAACCAGCTGGGCATTTGTGACCGCCTGTCGACTGCTCTACCTCACGCGGCCGCACATTCATCACTTTCACTGCAAACGAGCTTTTGATGGATAGCCGATGTCTGCTAGCCCGCACATTGTATCAGATCTTGTGACAACTCAGTTTTACATTAACATTAGTTATAAAGGAATCAAGGAAATACAAGTACTTTTTCTTAAAGTCTGAACGTTAAATGAGTTTTCTTTTGCGAGTTGTTAGTGTAATGTCCGTAATGGTTATGTTTTTCGAGAGTAAGTATGTATGTATAATTGTTTGGCACGCTCTGCAGCCTAAAAGACTTGATGGATTATAGCGTATGAGGTATCGTTAGATTCGTCTTGATAGCGCAAGTGACACTGGGTACATTAAAAAATGAAAAAATCAAAATGGCGGATTTGGACGTCCAAATTGTAAAGTTCCAAAAACTTTTTTCCGCCCATTTAGGTCGAGTAGGGTATCAAAATGAAGCGCTTTAAATATCCATTCTAGAAATATACATAACTTTATGTTTAAATTGCATTGTTTCCTGCAGTCGGGTTTTCTGTTTTTGGACTTTGTTAAAGCTAGGATAGTAAATTATGATAGTGTCAGTCAGCAGTCAGCAGTAGCAGGCTTAGCACTTCTGGCTTCGTGTTAAAAATTTGTCTTATTTTCTCAGTTAGTAAACTACGCAAAGGAAAACTACCTTGCTATCTTAACGTGAAAAACTAGCCTCCTGTACCCCGGACATAAGCGACGTTACGTTATTGTATAATGGGGGAAATTGAAAGAGAGTCAGTTGACGGACCTGTGCCATTTTGTCAAAATATGTCAATTCCATGTAAGACGTGATCTGCCGGCTGCGTTTGACATAACCCGACCAAATTACTTAGATCTACGATCTGTATCATTTTTAAACTTCTCTGATTGTAGAATGTATACAATATGCCCTTTAGTTGTTTAAGTGACGTCAGATTAATTCATACATTTCTACAGTAACCGTCAACTACTAAAAACCAGTCAGAGTTGATGTACTGACATTTCGTCAACCTCGCAGCCTAATTACAATTACAGGCGGTGTCGCTAATGAGTCATTGGAAATGTATCGAGCGACCGGCGGCCAGTGGGTCAGGATTGTTGACGTACATAAAATTAAACGTAATGGGAAACGCTTAATGAATATTATATGAGTAATCGGCGGTCCTTTTGCAGTAATTACACCGACGCGAGTTTGCCGATAAACGGGCGCGTTGTTCACGTTCGCATAAAACCCGTGCCGGAGGAAACTTTCACGAAAACTTATAAGGTTGTGTCGTAAACTTGGGAATGTTGGAGAGTTTCTATATACCTCATATCGGTTTCAATTTGGGCGTCAATAAAATATGTCCAGATTTGCACCGTTAATCAAAAGTACCTAATTATGATTTTACTAGATATTACGTTGCGCCAAAAATCGTTTGTCGCGTGGGAACCGTATATTCCGGAGTTACGATATATCCATACTAAATTTTAGCAAAATCGGTTGAGTGGATTGGACGTGAAAAGGCAACAGACAGATAGACATAATATTAGTATAGAGAACTTTGTCCGTGACTTGAAAAGTTCTCCATTCACGGAAAAAACCATACTACATATTGCATAACCTAGTGAATAACATCGGATTTAGAAACATTATCTATATTTTTATGATGAGGGTAAAGGATGGATGGATGGATGGTGATGTTGATGATACTAGTGGTGATGATAATGTTGATCATAATAATGATTATGATGATGGTGGTGGCGGTAATGTGACTCACCGTGCGCGGGCTGCGGGTTCGGATGTCGCTTGGGCGACCCCCCGGGCGGGGCGGGCTGCATGGCGCGAGCTAGCGGCCCCTCCCCGCACCGACCGCCGCCCTCCGGCTCATGGCTGAAAAGAAACAAAAACCATATTACTAATACTGATATTTTGCCAAATTTTGCCAAAATATGTTATGGCAATGAACGTCCGTACTTGAGATCAGTCTTGTTGGTACAACACGGACCCGTTTTCGAAGTGGCCACTAGGCAACGTACGCTTTAATTATTTTTTTTTGCAGTATAAAAATAAAACTTGAATAAGAGGAAAAACGAAAACTTTCCTACTTATTTCATTTAACACACGACATAAAATTTAATGCGATGTTAATAAAAATCGTAATGTTCATCCACTTGCGTTTGAAACAGGTTGCACTCGAGCGTAGCATTAAACTGCATATTAAAGTACTCTTGTTGGACATTATTATAGTAAAAAAATGCCTCGAAATGCACTTTATAATCAGCAGCGAGTGCGTCTTAATTGTGGTATTTTATGGTGCAAATTAACCCGCCCCGGTCGACCCATACAAGGAGAGACCGGTCGGCTCCGTGGTGATATCAATATAAACCTAGCGCTCCACACATTAAAATTCAACAATAAATAATCAATTAAGTACATTAATTCTAAAGCTTGTAATGATAAAAAGTTAAACGAGACTTAAGGTCAGAGTAATAGTCGTAGATCGATACTATCTTCTATGCTACGGTTAGTTCAAATGAATTCGTTCGTCAAAATTTAAGAAGTTACAAGTCATGCGTCTAGCGAAAATTAAGAAGTAAGAAATCAGGAACCACGAAAATTACTGCAATCCATAACGACAAAGACCTTAAAAACATTTTCAATGTTCAGTTAAAAGCGACGACAAATCGAATTCGTTACAATGTCCAATCCATTGGAAATTGAAGGTAACCCAGAACTCTTTACGAAAAGCGACGTTTCCTTCGCGGCGATAACGTTTACCGTCTACCTGACAAAAGACCGGTAGGACGGATCGAATCGCAATTTTGTAAATGTTTCCATTTTGTTAAACCTTCCATCAATCATTATTTACTCATAAATAGTTCAGAGCTTGGCTCTTTATCCTCAAATACGTTCTACATAGAATCATAATAAAGCAGAAACAGATGGAAAGTAATCAAAACTTCCTAAAACCATTTAGGCTATTAAATCTAGAGCATTACTTTTGCAGACGAAACTTTGCTAATAACACGAGCGACCCAGAAAACGCTTTCCAAATGTGTCTAAGCTAGACTCATTAATTAGATTGAAAAACGATTCCGCTTGTCGGATTAGCCGGAACAAATGGACGGACCGATGTTCCAGGACTTTTATTTGTTATAATTTAATTTCTTTTCAGCGAAGTGAGCGCATCCACATTCAGAGTCCAAAAGGAAGCAATTAGTGAAGGAATCCAATTTGTTGGAGCTTTTCACTAATTGTCTAATCTTAGAAGGCGTGGACAATACTCAGTTGAACAAAATATAAAGGTAAACCTCCTATATTGATCGTAAAAGGTACCTCAAATATTGACCCTAGAACTCTATCTGCTACGCTCTGCTCTGCATTTGTAAGTTTACAATCCAAACTATAAGAAATGCGAAAGTATGTTTGTCTCTTCTGTTACCTCTTCACGCCCAAACCGCCTAACCGATTTTGTTGAAATTTGGTATGGAGATACGTTGAGTCTTAGGGAAGGACATAGGATACTTTTTCCACGCGATAAACGAATTTTGCCGCAATAAAGTTTCGAGCAACATATTGTATGATGATATAATCGCACTTAAGGGTAACATAGGCGCTAACGTCCTTGACCATACATTCGGCCTTTCGAAATCTCCCCCCCCCTCCCGCTAACGGAAAATAATTAATATACAATTAATAAAAACAAGAAACGAGAATTTCTCCTAAGGGGTTATAGTGTTACTTACATTGTATTGTATTATAAAATTGTTCATATTATCCGGTTAGTTTTGTAGTTGATAGTTTTTTACAAAAGATTCGATGTCCACGGAACATTTTCTAAAGCTAATCTGTTCTAATTAACTATAAGCTTAAAGTTCTCGCTTGTAATGAAAGAATGAAGATTATTCTATAATTTATATATATTTTTTAATGTGGTCAACGTTTTGACATACAAGAGGTTTAACTTGCCCCTCTAGCCCATATAGCCTTAAATTCAAGTAACATCTGTTCCTTAAGAAACAATAACTGTATCATTCCCATTATACTGTTATAGATAATGATTAATATCTGTTATGGTGTCTCATATTGTCAGTTACATCTATCGGTGAACGCATTGGTCTCGTTTAATTATCCACTGGCCGCTCCAGTGTCCGCAGACCACTAGTTACCGCCACACACTCCCCAGCTCCCCCCTTCATCGATTGGCCGCGTTTGGCGCATGCAAATGCATCCCGCACCTCCCCTGGACTTCGCATGATTTATTGGATTGTTTCAAATCGAACAATAACTTTACGCATAAAGCAATGAGCGTTGAAATTTAAATGCGGCCTTCGTATTTATGTAAACAGCTTACTGCGAGAAACAATCGCTGTCGTTACATAATTACGTACAAATTGTAAGAGTATGTAATTATACGCACGTACGATTGTAAACGAGTTTTCGGAAACTGCCATAACAATAATACATTGTTGGCATTTACTACCTGGTTGCAGGAAGATTCTTATTGGGAATATAGTGATCAATACATAAAAACATATATGTATACATACACATATGTACACAACTACCTAACATTAGCGGTATCAGAGGTGTTAATAATGTAGGCAATGCAACATACCGAGAGTAACACTTCACTAAATGAAACCAAAACTATATTACAACATATTGCATTATTTTCCCGCGAATTAATTTAACATACTGATAAAGATATAATTGAATCGGTCAATCTTATTGTAACAAGGCTAATAAGTTGACGTTTGCGATAAACAAGCATGTTAATATTTGTGGGTGTACGAGGCGTGTAGGTGTGGAAAAGATTTCGACGTCGGATTGGTTTGCAGCCTTGATGAGATTAAAATGTTATTGTATGCCGAGTGTAAATGAACTAAAGTAAATACAGCTGACATCGAGAACACAATCACGTCGGCTAATCGTTTGTTTACTTATACGGGCAATTATATGTGGATAGTCAATAAGATAGAGGAAGCTTCTAGTTTTTTAAACAAACCATCGGTCTTGTTTAACTTTATACAGGTAAAGAAGTCGATGACGATCGAATGGGACCGAAAACGACTGTGATAGACATTCATTCATTGTTGTAACCCGAGACCATAAAAATGGTATCGTAACAGCAGATAGGATCGTCAGGAAATTTAGCGCCTCAACAAATAGATGTTTATCGATGGCGTTCAACTGTTCACTGTTCACGTATATAGGACAGTACGTGCAGTAGAGGCGTCGACCTGCAGATCGCAATCAGTGACGTCATTCAACATTACTTCGATCCAGTGGCGAAACAAGGTGGAGAAATATAATCAGGAAATCACTCGATTAAGACATCCTAAGATAAGGTTTAGAAATTAAATTGATCACTAATATTGTTGCTTTATACAATTCAACAATAATTCCTTTTCTTACAAATTACAAAATATTTTTTATTTCTACGATTCTACAAATTCTACAACTTACTTGAACATTAGAAGGGATTACATCTCGTATATCATAACAACTAACAAGTTATACGAGAGAAACGTTAACGAAGAATTATTTTATTTCGGGGTGTAGAATGCTCATATAAGTAAAGATTCCAAACGATCCAGACATTCCTTTCATTGTATGGAATGGCTAAATATTTCGGAATACAAAGATCGAAGATCATCATCATATTTCTGTAGGACGAACCTTCTGACCGCTTCTGTTGCGACGTAACTTTTTTAACGAAGTAGTTGTTCGTTTTCACGAGGCGCATAAATGAACGGATAGGATATGCTAATGGCGCTACGTCCGGCGAACCGTCTGCCATGATTCAATCCACGTAAATAATAACGGACGACTTGACGCCGCCAGATTATTATTAAAGGCGTGTACACAATTGGAAACTACATATCTTTACAGCGAACACAAGCTTTATTTTTACTGTACACTCTGTCTCCAGTATATATGATGTAGATAACTCTATTATATTATAGCATCTTGATAGTAATATAACTTGTACTGGTGGATGAAAGCATTGTTTTAAAAGGAGTTCTAAAAGAAGAGATGTGGCGGCAGTAAGAATTACTTAAATTTTACCTGATAGAAAGCAACTGCCGTCGCCCATGGACACTCGTGACATCCGAAGAGTCGCAAGTGCGTTCCCGGCCTTTATGAGGGAATAGGAAATGGTAATAGGGATAGGGGGATTGGGGAAGATAGGCCACCGGTAAACTCACTCACTGAACACAGCACAACGGCGTTTCACGCCAGTTTTCTGTAAGGCCATGGTATGACTGCGGTCAAGCCGGCCCATTCATGCTGAAGCATGGCTCTCCCTAGTCAAGTCACCTGCGACGACAGTACAATTCAACCAGATATTTCGATAGCGTAGTTCGTACGCGACCTCAGTCGGCTAATTTCGGCAACCTCATACGAGAGTTTACTACAAACCGGTGTTTGCGTTGACGGACAAGCGGATTAATAACCTCATTTCGCACGTCCCCTGATTGCTTTCATAACTTTTTATCGAGGGCGAGTTAATAATTTCACGTGGGTCAGTACGGAATCGAGTGTTTATCGACCGAGATGATAGGCTTTCGTGAATCCGCTGCGGTTTAATTGTTTAATCGTCTGTGAGAGGTTGATTGTCTTTCCACTTAATTTTAAATGTACACACATTGATAAAAAGCTTTATTCTGTGAATATACCGTAACATCGCTCTAGCTTTTCACATGTTTTAATCGGACACTAATGCACGTATCTATGGAACTGCTTTAGCAGTCAATAAATAACAGCCTATTTCAAAACCCTGTTCCTAATCCCTAATAAAATATGCACATTTTTAAAAAGATCGATGTGTAAATGATTAACACCCGCTAATATCTACTTGAAGAATGCGAACCACAAAATTAACAGTCGTTTAACGACATACGATATAGCTTATAATCTTTAAATATTGCAAAATAAAGGGCCGTATTATGTTCATCCAATAACGAAATATTCATAAAAATGAATGAAACTTAATGAAATAAACTTGGCCTTAATCCCGTTGCCCGGCCTCAGTCGTGGGCGCTCACACGCCCACCGCGTTGTGCAAGGTGGACACCGGAGAAAGGGAAAGCGTTTTTAAACATTATGGCCAATTTATTAATCACAGGTTAGACAAAAAATCCACGCCTATCACAATCAACCTTTGGCAAAGGCAAAACACAACACTTATAAAAGGTTAGATGATACTTATATGGATGAAAATCTAAAATAAATATTTTGAATTTGAATTATACTCAAATATGACGACGCTATTT
Organism: Cyclargus thomasi; assembly: GCA_026546445.1. NCBI lineage: Eukaryota > Metazoa > Arthropoda > Insecta > Lepidoptera > Lycaenidae > Cyclargus > Cyclargus thomasi. The sequence goes on along the minus strand of JAOTAV010005225.1, from coordinate 38,188 downwards.
GTAGCAACGATTATTGTATAGTATCATTAATTTGTTCCACAATAGAATTTGTGGGAGATGATATTATGAGCCTGTGGGCTGCTGATGTAGGCGCCTTTATCTTAAAAGACAGCCTACTCTTACTTTAAAATATTTAAACCTTAATAAGTTTCACAAAACTTTCAAACATAAATAAACAAACCTTTTAGAGCGAACTCTGGTGTATCTCCAGGTGTTGCTACTGTAATGTCCTGAACTGGAAGGACACAAGAGCAATTGCAGGCTGTTCGGTCTGGGTTCCCTGTGCTTTTTCAATCTCAGTTTAACGGCATCCTCTGGCTTCTTCGTTTCTTTGACTGGTGGTTTTTTGGAGTCACCGTTCAATTTATTTTCCATCGGACATCTCGTATCGTCTATGCTAAGGCTGATATTATCCTGAATGAAACTCCTCGAACGTAGCAGGTCAGGCGTCTCGTCGATTCTCGGGTGCTTCCTGATCTCGATCGGCGATGTCGGTGGTCGTCTCGGCTCGAACACGACCTTGGAGTACTCGTGGCTCCGGCGCCACAGTCTGGGCGATAAGGGCCAAAAACGCCCATTAGGCTGCGCGGACTCCATCACCATCTTGAACTCCCTCACTCGTAAATTGTCACTTCGACTTTATCGTTGAACGTTGATCTAAAATCTGTCCCTCTAGATCTTAATATGGAGCACTACACGGAATACGTTGCATTTTTAACCGTTTAAGTGGTCCTAAAATAGTTTTACAGCCTACTAACGATTTAGGAGCGTTATTTATAGTCTCGTATTATATTTAAATCACTAATGACGTCCTACACTTCCGAAACTAATCCGTCGACTACAAAGGGGAGGACAGACTATGAATAACGATCGCGAGGCGTCATCGGTGTGCCACACTACAGCCTACACCTACGGGTTCTAGATAAAGACTGGCTGGTGACTCGGTGATAGCTTAGAATGCACACTGACGGCTAACGTAACCTATCAATAAACATCACCTGCGCTTCGTTTTCTTCGTAAAGGTAACTTCCGGAATGGAAGATTTGCTCGAAGACAGCGGACACAACGTATATATAAAGCATTATGAGTAGCAGTCGCACTTTAGGGAAAAAGAAAAAAAAACTAGGCACAAAAAGAATCTAAAAAAAAATAACGATGACTTGAGTTTTTAGAAAAAAAAAAGCATTATTCAATTATTAGAGTAAGAAACAGAAAATTATGTTAAAGCAAAAATACAACGACATCATGATGAAGTAAACTCATTACTTCATTAAATAAAATTAAATTAGGACAAGGAATCGTGAAGAATGCGTTTATATTATGATATTTATGTGATTTTCCTCTAGGGAAATCCACATAAATTATATTCTTGTTGGATATGTTATAATCTGAATCATGCACTTCTCCTAAATTGTCACGTAGTATTGTGTATTTTCAACACGCAATGTAAATTCCTGCTATCACATATCAAATCACAGATATAGATAACATCTGACAGAAGCTCCGAGTATTTTTTGTGCATCATCTTCTCAATCATCGGTAAGTTATAACAACATTCTACTTAGAGTACTTATTATACCTAATTATAGGTATAATGGGTTAAATTGAAAGAGAGCCAGTTGACGGACCTACGTCATTCGGTCGGAATATGTCAATTCAATATAAACCGTGATCGGTCGGCGGAGTTTGACGTAACCCGACAAAATTACTTAGATCCACAATCTGTGTCTGTTTCAATGTCTCTGATTGTACATTAGAGGTTAGACCTCTAATAACGTCCCACACTGAGTATTCCTCTGGTATTTACTCATAGGTACAATATTTTTACCTCACCCCACATGTTAAATTCATAAAATGGCAGAAACAAAGAGTGCAGTGTGGAAGTCAGAGAATAGACTTTGTTTTCGATTAGGTTATTGACTTGTCAGACAAGTGAAATGATGTTATGGACTTTTTCGTAGTCCAGAGGTGGTCGTTTAGTGTCAGGATGCGGTCAATTAGCGCGGGATATGTTAATACAGCGTGCACTCGGAACATCGGGTAATGTGTATGTATCTACGGACTTATGCACGTACCTAGTTAAAGCTCCGCACATAATTTGAGATCGTTCAGCACAGCAAGGGAGTGCCCATGAGCGTATATAAGGGCACCCCCCTGGGGGTCCAAACCCCCATTGCTATCCTTCTTACTTGCCGTCATAATGCTTCGCACTGATTTTATACGGTATTTGCTTTCTATCAGCTAACCCTAAAGTTGTATGTTATTGGTAGAATTATTGTACCTTTGATGACTTTCTGTGTCTCTTTCTATTTTGTTGTAATGATTGGTAATACTCCTAGGCAGATTTCAAGAAAATGACAATCTCTACATCTCTAGTATCTATGCCGAGTATGGTAAGTGGTGAGCGAGTGATAGCCGGGAAGTATCCTTATGGGATGGCAGGAAGCCCGTTTCAATGACCGGACGTATAGCATACATCAATACGTTATAGACATTATCATTGTTTAGTTCCCGACTCAACGAAATTCTCGAAACAATGATTTTGGGACATACGCGGCATTATTTAAGAATACTACGTGTAAATACAAATTCTTAGTAATTAGAAACCTGACAATCCAATACAATATTCCTAAATTGGATGACGTCCGCAACGGAGTTGCGTCAAAATTCGTTTACCACGCCGAAAGTTGAAACCGTCCATTTTTCTGTCCGTCCGTCCGAATTCTTATGTCCTTCGACTTTCCTTAATAGTTATTTTTTATTCGTTCCAAATAAGCTGCAGTGAAAATAAATACTTATTACTACTCAAGAATTTTCTAGTCCAGTCTGGCAGCAAGATTTAGTTTCACCATAACATTATACAATCCATACCAACGGTAAATAAAGATAAAATGATGGAAAATAATAAAACACTGCAAGACGGACGGCGCAGGTAAATTGGATGTGTCGACGCCAAATCATATTTCACGACCGAAATCTCCCGTCGGCCGGCGTTGGTAATATACGAGACAAATGAAGATTGAAGCCCCGACAGACAGATTAACCGGAGTTGCAGCACTAATAACATTGACCTGGGCGCGCTCGATAAACAGATCAGAGCCAAAATTGACTGACGACGAGATAATGAGCCTTAACATCAATATTGTATCTTCGATTACATGCCTGATAAATTGAAATGAAAACACCCAAGATACTTTCATAATAGCTGGAGACTGACTTGCATCACAACCCGCGTTCAGCAAATTGCCTGTCAAACAACCATTTAACACTTATCACGAAATCAAATATTCCTCGCCTTTCATCGACCGTCGGAGCCTTGATGATCTCATTCGATAAATCCATATAAACAACAAACAAGAAAAAAAAAAAAAACAATAACCCATCTAGATAACAATAGTCGGCGTATTAACGGCCCGTGGGCTTGAGAGACCATTAAAATAGTGTCAGTGGAGTGTTGCTTTTTAATATTTATTGGTCCGCATTCTGCAGGGATGCACTTATGAGAAGTCACAATATTTTATCATCCTTGCAAATAAAATGAAAACACATACACGGAAGTTATAGTTATGATTTTTTTGTTGACTAATATATATTCGTCAAAAATGCTTGTGGACATTGTATAAGTTTAACGGTTGTGTAAATCGGAGTTTACAACTTTCCTTTCATAAGGGGAGTAATGAAAATGCAACTAAGGTAAGACTTCAAAAAATCTTAAACATGAATGTGACGTGAAGAAGTCTGAAACGCGAAAGTAGTGTAAGTATCCGGTAATTATAAACAGCCTAGAACTAGAACGACACATCACACAATGCAGGATGCGCTTTCACTAATGCGTGAGCAGCACATTATTTACAAACACGAATCTTTATTTGACTACATACAATTTTCCTCGACAAGCCACTAAACCACCAGTAACTCAAATTACTAAAGCCTAGAGGGAAAAATATACAGAAGTTTTGTGAAAAAAATGAATGCAATAAAGGTGACACAAGTTTCATTGTTCCTCTAATTAATCACCATCGCGGTTAAATTCACGGAAGTGCACGTCACACGGTGGTAGACAAAGAACCAATTTTGGGGACAATGGCAGCCCTGGTGACCGGGTTCGTAATAGGATTCGTTGGAGCTGAGCCAAAGGATCCGATGAGTCAGGGCCGACGCAGCCAGAGCGCCGATACCGATCGCGACACTGATACACATTTTAAATTAAAGTCCAAAACGTCTCGTTACGTGATTCAACTCTTTATGATTTGTGACCTGACAATTTTGGATTCTTTCCCGGAAAGAGTTTAAAGCCCGGTAGAGACAAGTGAGACGTGTTTACTTAAAAATAAATTTGTTACTGTTGGGACTTGGGACATAAACAACAGAATAAGTACATTATATTATAATTCATTCCTTTTTCTTGCATTTTTATTATAATAATATTCTTAGGAAAGGTTTTCCAAAAATCTTATTGGCTGTTTCTTTGAACGTCTATGTCTATGTTATTGCCAAAAAATAAACAAACAAGAATATATTAGACTAGTTGGTGCCCGCAACTTCGTTGCGCAAAAATTTGTATATCACGCGGGAACCGTACTTTTTCCTGGGATAAAAAGTATTCTATATGTTGCCCAGACCTAATAGCTATTAAACAAAAAAAGATTTATTCAAATCCGTTCTTGAGATTAGCGCGTACAGACAAACCGACAACTATTTTTTTGTCGATATGTGTTCTATTACTGTTCCTTGGCACGTCCACAAAGATTATTTTGTAAAAATATTAAATGTACAGACACTCCAATTTTACCCATTTTTAAAAATGTATAGATTGAAAAAAGCACACAAATAACGCCTTCACATGGGTACGACTTTTATGTGAGTTTGTGTTTCTTTGCGCAAAATGTGACAAATAAGACATTGCGTCAGTAATTTGCGGGTCAAAGGAAAGTTGACCCCGGGGTCAGGTGGGCGACCCTATTGCCGAATTCAAGCGAACCCGACAACCGGCGGGCAAACAGCAGGAAACTTCGCCCAATTTAGCTAATGGACGGGTGGAAACGCGACACATAATTTATGGAACCGCCCACAAATCCAAGAAATTGAAAAATCTCATTGAGACTTCAGAACTTTTTATAGCAAGCTTCACTGGGGTCTTGAAGTGGGACAAAGAGTAAAGACAATAACTTTTTAACATTACTGATATCAAAATGTATATTCTAAAAATGGAAAAAGCTACCTAAAAGTAATTGAACTAAACACACACAGAACTTTTCACCGAAGTCCCACATTACACAGTCTAAAACGTAATTTCCGTCGAGTTCAGATTACTTCTTGCGGACTTTGAAAATACCATCAGTTTCACAATCGACAAAATTAAGGAACCACTATTCAGGAAACCGGCTGACGCATTATTTACTTTTAGCGCCAATCGTCCCTTTTATCGTGGCGTTTATATATTTTGTAATTTAATATAGCGTAAAAGTCGAAGTTTTGAAGACGATCGGCTTTTTTGAATATACAATCTATCAAAGACTTCCAGCTGATGCATACTTAGCTAGCAAGCACTTAAATTCTTTTTATTTAAAAAGTTGTTAGATTTTTGTGTCGTGTTTGTACGCGCATCATATAAAAACGACTGAACCGATTTGAATGCGGTTTCACAGATTTGAGTTCTTCCAACATATTAATATTGTGTGTTTAAAAAATCTGGCGCCACCCCTTTGTCACACAGAGGGGGGCTGTGTGTGACAAAGGGGTGGCGCCAGATTTTTTGTAGACGACGCTTGTTAGCGTCACAGCAGTATCTAGTCTCCACCAAAGAACCAGTCACATGGAATCACTGACACATGGGTTATGGTTCGGTATAGTTAATTGCGTGATGAGATATCGTCTCCGATGGCGGCGGTCGTCTCAGACTGTGACGAAAATCGAATTTCACTTCACGCTTGTTTACGGTTCACCTTCGTATTCTCGTGTAGATAAAATTAAGGCTGTTTGTTTTATTGGCATGTTGGGGTCATTCTCAAGATTTACAGCCTATCCATTAATTTATCAGGAAACTGAAGATAAATCAGTATTTAAATACTTTAGCGTTAAAGGGACCACCAATGAAACTTTTAAAACTGATAAGACCGTATTTAGAACTAAGAAAAGTTGTAGCATAGATAAATTAGAAACCTTTAAAAAATATTCTTTCAAACAGTGGTTTGCAAACTAATGAAAAATAATAGACCCAACTTCTCTTTAAAAGAGATCTTATAACAGTCTAAAAGAAAAGTGAAACGGTCAACAGTTTACATGTCCTATGTATTCTTTATTTACTTAATTATGAGTTGCATATATATGTTCCCCGGCCTCTACATAAGGACATTACGAACTGCTCTAATTAATTCCATAACAGGACGACTTTGAATTACTAAACAAAATATGGCTCTACGCCGTAAGCAAGCGCATACACGATTCAAGGAATTCGGTATACTATAGAGCTTATAGCATTATTAAATTTACATTTTCCAAACAAAATTAACTTTCGGCCATGCAAATAACCAGTTAGCCACGAAAACGTGTTTTTTGCAAACAAAATAACGAGGATTAGGTCAATCTACTTTTTATTTGGTAAATTTTTATATTTACCGATAATGTAGGCTGTAGTACCACGCTCTACCGAATCAGCCTTAGCCATGTGGCATTTTTTCTTAGACTTTTGAAGAAACCATCAATCACGTTGCGTTCATAAAGTGATCCATCATCTTTACCCTTTGCCCCGCATCAGTTTTCGTTTACATTTCCGCGTTTCTCGGTCGAGGCTGGCCGGCACTCTGTGCCCAGCCGCTCGTGTAATTACTTCACATATCTGTAATCTTTATTCAACACCAACAAGGTCTTAAATATTAAAGCCTTAGCAGCATGTTTTCGCTTGATTAAATAACAGATATAATGCACATATGAATCATTATAGATAATTGTTTATCGATGTAGGAAGAAAAACAACGTGTCAAATAGAGCTATATGATTCAGAAGAAAGAAGCTTTTTTTCATGATATTTAGGGGGCAAGCGAGCAGACGGGTTACCTGATGGAAAGCAACTGCCGTCGTCAAGAGCCGCCACGTGCGTTGCCGGCCGTTATGAGGGAATAGGTAATGGGAATAGTGTCCCTATCCCTATTCCCATTCCCGATTCCCTCATAAAGGCCGGATTAGGGAAGTTGGGCCACCGATAAATTCAGTTACTGAACGAAACACCGATCAATGCCGTTTCAACCAGTCGGCCCATTCGGAGCATGGCTCTCTCACGGCAAGCTGTGCTTAAAAAGGAATAATAATTTTTATTGTGGTTGCCTAAGTTTTCTTACATCCACACAAAATCTTTCCCAACGATAGCTATTTAGAGTAATTGTACATTTACGTGGACGCTAAGTACATTTAACGATAATGTTCCATAAAGTTAACGACCACTAAAGCCATGGAGCAAAACAGGGAGCCGTGTTATGTGCACGTGTAGCCTGTATTCGATAAAGGCGCGGTCAGTGCTTGAGCTATGGCTAGATCCTTTCGGGTTGGGTTCCTACTGTCCATTCCAGTAATTTAAACTGCTGACTTATTATCTGAAAATGTTCTTTATATGACTAGTTTTATCTAGTAATTGTAAAGCTGACAGTATAACAACAGTATTGTCAGTTTTTGACAAGAGTTTATTTATTTACTGGCATCTGGCGCCGGATTCACGTGAAAAATCAATCAAAGTGTTATTAGCTCAGAGCTAGGCTTCTATTTTTTTGTTTTTTAAATATTTATCATAGATTTTTGACATATTTTCATTTTCTTTAGCGATTTAATGCAAAATAAGAATGTTTTAATATATTCAAATCTACCGTAAATATTAAAAAAACAAAAATATAAAAGCCTAGTTCTGAGGCATATCCACAATATACTAAAAAGTCTCTTGTACTCACGTCACAATATACTAAAAAGTCTCTTACTCTATGGAAGGGTTTAGAGGGTGGAAAACGTTATGGCCCGTTGTATGAAAACCGTTACGTACACAATCCTCTTCACTTCAAAAACGCCATAAATATCTCAGAATAGTATATTGTGCATCTCGCACGAGTTGCACATACTATTTTTTATTACTCATGAGGGGAAAGTGATATCTTCGCGACTTTTGGGGTCGAAAAGATTTCCCACTTCACAATTACCATACGGGTTTTAGTTAATTTTATGTCTATTTCAGTGCTACAAGTAAACTGCTCGCATCTAAGTTTAATTATTGCACTCAAATTAACATTAAATTTACTGAAAACTGAAGCGAAGTGGACAATTAGTGTCTTCGACCCCAAAGTTTGCGCAAAGATACAACTTTCCCCGCATTAGTAATAAAAAAGGGTTTTTATAGAGATCGAAATAATATATGATTTTCGAAAGCAGACTGTAGTGTAAGCCCAGTAACATGATAGGTATTGGTCTAAACTAGACGGATGAGTCAGTATATATCGTATTTGTCGGAAAATCGGCGACTGTCGTGCGCGTACGCATAAATAAACCTACGCGTAACGCACTCCGCCAAACACATCATTTATAATATTTTAGATATTTGTGTGTTTGACTCAACTACTACGGCACGTAGACTATTTGGGACAGTCGTAAAACAAAATGGTCAATTGATAGAGACTGCACATAATTTATTAAGGATTTTGACTCGTCCAAAAAATTTAAATTTATCTCTTCGTGGGGCTTTTGATTGAGATGTTAACTATTAACCTTGAGCATCAACAATTTTTACGAAAAGGCGCACGGGAATGTATTTATTACAGATTATCCAAGCCCTCTCCGGACTATTCTGATTTCAGAGCAGATTAATATTGTGATTTGCATAGTTGATTCGACTATAATTCATTCAAAATAATGTTAACTTTACTATTTTATGTTCTTATCCAATAAAAGGTAATCGTATGGAGATAGTGAAGCCGTCAGTCATGCTTCGGCATGGATGAGCCGGCTCAACCGAAAAAAAGGCGTGTGACGACGTCGTTTTGAAACTTACTTTTAAATTAACCGATTTCCTAAAACGAGGAGGATTTTCACGTGGATGAATAAATCTCTCCTTCGCCTTATACATTTCTTTTTTTCTTCACATCTTATATCGTAGACATAACAAATAATAAATAGTCAACAAACGCGTGCGAAATAAAATATATGTTTATTGCGATTAGCGTCTAAACTCCGAACGTTACTTGTGCGCGAAATAGGTCAATACTCCCGCGTAATGAAACCTCGCTTTGCGTAAATCCGTCGTAAACTAAACATACTCGTTCTAGTAATTTATTCGTTTGAATTAACGGTTACTTTTAGGAATAGATATGTTTGAAGATTTACAACAGATACACAAGCATGCAGATAACTTAACTTTTTTTAAATTAGATATAGTTGAAGGGAAATTAGGAGTTTTTTATAAAATTATGGAATTATTTAATAACCTTACTAACATTTCATAGAAAGTAAAGATAGTTTGTAACTAAGCATTCCTGAGATCTGGCGCTTTATAAAAAGCTTAAAGGATGGACAAAATACTCACGAACTCTTGAATAAATTAAGAAATTTATTTTCTTTGTTTACGTATATCTTCACACAGCATACGAGCTCTAACATAATACATTCCAGTTTTATTTGCTTATAGTAAAAACTGTTATGACCTCCTTATACTGATACAATAAACATTTCGACTTTATTAATATTCAATATTTTCCTCGTTATAAATGTGTACGGCCAAACGCGCTTGGACATAGCGGTCACGTCGAAAATTTTTAAAATATTTTTTCTAATATATTATAACTTCAATAGGCAAATAAAATAAAAAATAAAAAAATAAATAAATAAGAAGCACTTTTTTTCTAGACCTTGTTAATATCGAGGCAAGTTTAGGTCTAATGTCTCGACACCTATTTCTACAAGGACAGAGCAAACGATTGCAAGTCACCTGATATAAGCGAAACTCACATTTAGTTCCCACGCTCCGTTGTATGGAACATTTGTTGCACATTATAAAGGAAGTGTATATTAGCCGCATTACTTACTTCATTGGCATTTACAACCTCAATCAATATATTGAACGCTAATTAAAATGCTGTATTAAACATATCAATGTAAATAATAACCCTCCTTCTGGCGTAGTCGGGTAAAAGCACTCAATAAATGCGACATGTGGGTCAGCAAATTCAACGATATTTTCACTAATATTTTGTGAGTTAATCAATGTGCGTATAATTAATTGTGTAAATTATAGTCTATATCAATAAAACAACTTTTTATTATTTGCTGATATAATAACTTTTTGTTGTTTGCTGACAAATGAAGAGAATTAAGTTAAAATTATTCTTATTTGTCATTTTGTATAACTGGCTATACAAGAATCGGTAAAATTACAACTGCAATCATTGACACTCAGTTTCCGTGTCTTAACTTAATCACAGTGCGACCTTCGTTTTAAAATTGCTGAGGTCTAAAAAAAGTTATTTAAATTTATCATTTTACAATACCTTAATGTCTTGCAGACTCAAAATAAAAACAGTAGTGTCTTTAGCAGTTTCCGTATCTTCCCTATTCCCGTATAATCCGACATCACTTTTTTCTAAGTTCTTGCGTTGTTAGCTAAACTAACCTACCGATTTGGCTTTTTTTTTTATTATTTCTCTGCGGATCCTAAGACACCTACGTACGTCACTATTCCTGGAAGAAAAGTGATTTCATGGTTGGTTTACTGCTCCCTATCACGGCTATAGAAGATGTTGTCCTAGAAACGCAAACATATTACAAACAAAAACATATTTCCTTTATTTATAACTCTAACTTCCATACACGATTTCGTCCTCGATGATACTTTGTAATGGTAATGATAAAATTCTATTTCGTGCTGCCAAATTAATACCCAATGTACGTTCCACAAAACACCATAAATAATATAGCACGGTGTGGCCAGTAATTATGGTGTCGGAATCGGAGTCGGCCTTGTGTGTATGGCGGGTTTGGCGTAGGCGCGGTGTGGGTCATCCACCGACCACACAACAATTAATTAAACCTGTGTATTTGTAGTTCATATTTTGTTATTGATTAATCAGTTAACACTTTATCAAATTGAAAAGCTATATTAATAATTTTAAAGTGCTATAACAAAGAGATTACTTTTTTATCTCAAGACCTTATTTAAACGCTCCATAAAATATTTAGGCGATTCGCAGATAGTTTCTTAAACTCTATAAAATCATCATCATTGCTCTTTGCACGAGAAGCGAATTCTTATAATAATAACATACTTTATTCAAAGCATTTCTCCACCGACCAACATCAGCTATACTTAAACTATACTCTCTGTCTCACAGCGAAAGGACAAAAAAATAAAGTTGTATTTATTAAATCTTGTTTAACAAACTTAAACTTTCGGAGAACTTGAAAAATATGATATTCCTTAAATAACATGTAAATCACACCTTAATTGAATAAAGTGATTTTTATGACAGTTGACAGGATCCTGACGTGTGACGCGTGGCAATGGGGACCACTTAGCATCAAGGAGTTCTCGCGTGGTTCACCGACTTCGTACAGGAAACTGTCCGTATTGATTTTAAACACGCGATACTGTCCAAAAATATTGGTAATGATTGAGACATTTACAAAACATGGTCATGTTTAAAAAAGATTTTGCGTTAAATATGTTCCAAAACTACTGGGACGATTTGAATAAAATTTTACACAGATATAGATAACGATGGGTTTATTTATTGAAAAAATATAGAGTTACAAAATATTCATACTAATATTATAACCATGAAAATGCTTTTCCTTTCTTCACGCCCGAATGAAGCAACCAATGGACTTGATTGAAAGACTTAGTTCTTTCAACTAAGTCTTAGATAGAGAGTAAGTCTTAGAAATAAATGTTCGCGGCTTCGCTAAATTATAAATATTCTTGTAGCCGATTATATTGTAACCGAGGCAGGTTAAAAAACTAGTATTTTGTATTTTATACACCTTTCAGAAGCCAAATCAAAATATAGCTCTCGTGATGAAAAAATCTCAGACTTAAATGAATACAAATTATCTTCGTATTTTAGTACTTTGCCCTTCTGCATAATTTATACACGTAATACTAATAACAGTCATTTCTGCGAAATCACTCGAGGAAGCCGACAATCAAAAACAAATTAACAAGAAACAAAAAATGTTTTAATTTTGAAAATCATTCTCAAGAGTTCAACATCTGTTGAGTATGTGCAGGCAGTAATCCAAGCCAATTACTTTAAAATCCGTTGCAAATTTTAAAAATCCTAGGCACTTAGACGACTTGAATTAAAAAAAATCATCAGGGCATTGATATGAATATTTTTTTTTAGTGTTATGTACTTAAAGGGTAAAAACCCTATTACTATGACTTCGATCGTGTGTCTGTCTGTACTTCTGTCCGTCGATCAATCTCCAGGCTTTATCTAAAGAGCAGTAAGAGCTAGAGAGCTGAAATTTTTACAGATTATGTTGTGTCTGTTGCCGCTGTAACTACAAATACTAAAACCAAAGTAAATTTAATAAATAAGAGGGGGCTTTAAAAAACAAACGCGATTTTTCTCTCTCGACGCTCGATATCAATAATCCCGCTTGAATTATTTTACAAAATACTTAGTAGTGTTTGTACTTTACTAATCAACAATAAAATTGAAACAAAATTAAGGGTTGGCTCTAAATACAAAAAACACAACTTTTACCTATGATTACTCTAATATGGCACGGAACCCTTCGTGTGCGAATGCAACTCGCACTTGGCCGGTTTTTTTACTTCGTCTTCAACACTATCTTATGCAATTAGACTACAGGTTTAATGAAAATTTGCCAATAGCACTTTAACTCGAATTAATTGTAATCGCACCGTTAAAAGCAAATAGAAAGCACACACATGCCAATCTGTCGAGATAAATGAATCCATTTGAGAAACTAGGCTCCCAATTAGACGGCTATTTGTACTTTTACGATCCTCTGTCATCGGCCCATGCCACACGCATTTGGGTTAGGAATAAATAGTCTATTGTTTCAGTGATACCAGCTTACTAAAATATTTTACCTCAAATGTAAACCACTTTACACTTACCAACATCAACGATCACCGCCGATTATGTAGAGTATGTATAATGTTTTACTAATAAAAAAACATTCCATCACTTGAATATTTTATATCTTTTTATGTTTCCGTATAAACTTTCACATACTTTCAACATATTTTGTGTCATTTATAAAGTTTAGCGTTAGTTTGTTAGCGGCGCCTGTCCACTTTTGCATTATAACCTGTGCGACTAACTAGGCACATGAACTTGACAAAGTCATTTTGAAAAAATGTAAAAAAAACTTACAAAATGTCCAAAAACAGCATTAGAAAAATAGCAAATTGTTACCGATACAAGCAGCTTTTTGTTGCCGTTTTGGACATTTTGTTATGTTTCTTACATTTTTCCAAAAAAACTTTGGAAAAATGGTCATGTGCCTAGTTAAGTCACAAAGGTAATAACAATATAAAGAAAAATTAGCCAAACCGAAAGGGTCTTGTAAATTGATCACCCCTATAGGATCCCACTTAACTAATATACCCTACTACTAACTAAAACGGCCAAATACTAAGTAGGTAACACTATTGTTTTATAGCTGCACAATGAAACAATCACGGTGTTTGTATGTTCTGGACGGCATCCAACACTTCGGTTTAGTCGCCTCGCCTAGCTTCTACCTCTCAAACTTTCGCACTAGAACATCTTTGTCTAAAAACAACGGGAAACGTAACTTAGGAGCGTTTTCGTTTAACAATGAGTCCTCCCAACTCATTCTTAGTGTTGAAGTGTTAAAATTTTAATCGAGTTCCAAAAAGATAGTCTTCTATATTCTGCTTTGGATCTTCTTGTGTGTGTCCAACAACCATGGCTCAATAAGCGGATCGATTCTAAAAAAATATTTTGTTTCGAAATATATTTTAGGTTCTGTGTAAGTTGTAGGTGAGATGAAATATTTTTGAATTGTTTTCTTGTTTTTTAACTCACTTAATGATCGCACGTCAAGTCGATCAGACTTTATTAACCTCAAAATCTTTATGTTTTACAAAAACATTAACAATGACATAGATGCTCCGCCTAGCGTGTTAAAAGTCATTCTTTTGTTTTTCTTCAGTCTTAAATAATCATTATTGTTATTGTAATTGGTCGGCTTAAATACATTGGTTTTACTATTATTATATTGATACATTAGTTATCTCAAAACATTTAACGTCAATTGAATTCATCAAAAATACACATAATATTAATGTTATTTATTAATTATTAATAATGACTGAATTCTCCGTTGATATTAGGAAACAATTGAATTTCCATTATTGATTGTATGCTCTATGTGGTTTTCCTTAGACCTATGAGTCAAGTAGCAAGTATGTGTAAGCTTTCATTTGATATTGCCACTATAATATTAACTAGTGAATGTCCTTTCGAATTATACTTGCATATCTAGTTCTAAGGTATTTTTAAGTGCAATGTTATGATGTCCTAGCATTAAATACTTATTCAAGCTTAGTATTTACCTGAAAAATTATTAGCTTCCATGTAATCGCGAAAGGAGAATACAAAGTCTGGGGAAACTCTATTTAAAATCCATATATGTACATTTCATAAGCATGACGTCCTTAGTAGACGAAAGATATTATCTCGTTATCTAGAATGTACATATTGATATATACAAATAAAATAAAAATTAATATACGAATAATACAAAACGTACAAAGTGTAGTGCTCCTAAACTAAAAAATCTGAAACCCCTGTTTCCGTTACCCTTTAGTGCTCTAACGTAACTGCCAAAAACACTGCACACAAAACTTTTTAGAAAAATAAAACAACGATAAACTTCGAATCGACTTCGATATTCGAATATTAAAATCGTAAAGCGCATAAGAAACGCGCGAACCGCGCCGCACGCGCTACGAGACTGGACGGAGACAAACAAGACGAGTTTACTAGCCTCAGCTTCTTACTCATTCATGTTTGTAAAAAATTTAGACGAAACGCGACCTGAGATGATCCGAGCTAGGTGTTCCGCAGTTTCGTCGGTCTCAAGGCTAATTTACAAAATCTTTAAACGAGTATACTGTTATTCGAAATGTCAGCTGTGCCTGCCTACATGGCATTTAACGGCGCTAGGGACAGCTGTGTGCGATCACTTGTTTTATTTATAGCCCGACTATAAACACATGTACTGTTACGATACAAAACGTAACGTATACATTGTCATGAGATCGTAGGCGTATCTTTTTAAGCTTATTAAGTAGTAACGAGGTATTGAAATACAAACACGATCTGTTATGAATTATACATACGATTCGATCAATCTTGGATTTGACGGGCGCATCAATAAATGATGATGTTTTCATCGGCTTTTGAATAGGTAACAGCTAGGAGGGAAATTAACCTCGTTATCAAATCGTTATCGAATGACGACCTCAGTGGCTCAGTTGGTAAGCGCGTTGGTAGCTTAAGCTGGGGGTTGCAGGTTCGAATCCCGTCGACGGAGCAAAAAGTTTTTTAATGTTTCTGGGTCTTGGATGTGTATTAAATATATGTATAATGTAATAAAAATCTTAAATATGTGTATAGTATAAAAATATTAAATATATTTCCGTTGTCTGGTAACACAAGTCCCTCGGGAACTTAGCACGGAGCCAGACTGACGTGGTGTGAAGCGTGCATAGATATCTTACATATTAAATCGCAATAATATTATATAATAAATTTTCGTAAAATTATAATTCGCAATACAATTATGTATTCAACGACTTTAACCTGTTTAAAAGTTTATTGTCAGATAGAGAATTAGAGCTAGATCATTAGAATTTTGAACCTTTTATTTCGGTTACGTTTTCCCGGAATTCATTCAATTCACTTTTTTCACGAAACTACTAACAGTTGAAATCGTAGCTAAGACAATAAGATATAATATTATGCATGATTTTAATTATTTCTTGGATAAATCTATCGATATTGTAAAAAAATGATGTAGTCCAAACAGTTTTTTGATAAAATCGAAAACAACAAAGTTATAAGCCTTTGAAGTAGCCGGCTGGAAAGAAAGATCCGAAGCTGACTGTGACGTCAAAGTCTACAAGCTGCATAAAAAGTTCATACTAAATTACGTTTTCAGAGAAAGATGAGAAGTTATGTCTTAACAGAAATCTAAAATTTTTGTCATTCTGTTCATCTTTTAGCCCACTCTCATAATGATTAGCATTCAATAAAATTTGTTTTATACGAATATTCCCTTTTTGCTTTCTGCCCTTTTCTTTAGACATTCTAAAGGCGTCTAACTTTGTCACCTAAATGTGTGTTATCTCTTAAATGTGGTTTCTTTACGAAAACATTTATACAACAATTTTTTTACTATCCAATAATGAAAAATTGTTGCTCTACCATGAGTATGAAGCAGTAGTATTTGTCGATAACGACTACGTAAATTTTTACTATGACAAAATTTTACAGCGCCTCTGGCGGTCACTTGAGTAACTAAATTTGTCCTAATAATAATTTACATAGTCGGCATCGAGTATCGAAAAATACTATTACTTCAAAGTCATGGTAGACCTACTGGTAGACAATGCACACACATTTTGGTATTGGTCTATCTATTAACTAATAATATAGTTTATATTAAACCTATAGTTTGAAGGTCACCTAATTATATTAAATAAAAAAGTCGCCTGATCATCGGCCTTCTAATTATTCCATCGTAAATAGTTCCATATATCGTGTATTCGATTAAATTCCTAGTTTTATTGGGGACGTTTATGAAGCCATTCGCCTTAACAGCTGGCCCACAGGAAAGTACCCGGTACAGCTACAGCCAGTAATAAAGTGATTAGTTTTTGTCTATTGCGTCAGACAGACCGCCCGCCGACGTCGCCCCTGGCCGCTGTCAAGGCCCTATAAATACTTTACAACTACAATATGCCGACTATTAATACGTGCTGTTAATCTCCGTGGGTGGAGATGATATTATCATATTAATCCAGGGAATGTAATGAGTTATAGGGACGCGTGAGCTATTATAGGTATACGTGGAAGTTTTTTTTTTTAATAAAAAGCAAACGAGCAAACTTTTGTTGAGCTCAACAAACTAACATCGCACGATACCTTTCACGTTTAAAAATGCGATTCATAACTTGTAACGTAAATTCGATACATATATTATGATAATGAAATCAAGAAATATATATACTATCATTTTGTCGTCGTCGTCCGCGTTGATTTTCCCTGTTTTCCTGATTTTCTCTTGTAATTTTTTTCACGTTGTCAGAGACTTTTCCAACGAATGCAAAACCTTTGAAATCGGCGCGTGCGTTCTGAAGTTATATCGCCAGGAAGGAAAACCCGACTTATTTTTATATAATAGACAAAAACTTTTATATTATAACAAATTAACGTCAGTGTACTCAGTACGGTTACATTTAAAAACAAAAGGAGACAGCTAAAAGTATTGTCTTCCCCCATGAAACGGCGCGCAGTAAGACCTGCCGTCTTACCCTGTTTCACTTACCCCGGAAGTAATTTTAATGAAAAACGTTGACTTTCTGCAGTTTCTCTAATTTTCGTTAAATTATAAATATTGAAAATTATTAAATGTAATTTGAACTCGATTACAAGGCAACCAGGTTTATTTTTCAAGTTTTCATGAAAATAATGATATGGGGCATGACTAACAATCGGACGTATGGAACGGTAACAGTGGCGACACTGTTGAGTGTTAGCGACTGTTGATTTAACTAATAGATATTTGTTAAATCCAAAACTTTTACAACTTCACTGTTAAAGCGACGCAGCAAACTACAACAGAAATCAGTACTTAAAGAGATATTTGAAAACGATAGATTTGCCCGGGTGTTAGTCTTACCCCACCGAACCTTTTCGTGCTAAAATGATAATAAGTACTTGATTTGATTTTGAATATAAGCTTTTAGATTGTATTTAAAATACTAACAAGAACCTTGTAGGAAATCTGCATCGTTGGCGAACCGCACCTCGATAGTATCTGTGGCGAACAGTCACCGTAGTTGTACGGCATTTTATTGCCAGCATATTGCTCATTATCAGCTATACAACCGTGACACGCTTGTGCAACATAATTATAAAGCTTTATTTAGCCAAACATTTTTTACTTTAATATAATCTAGTAAAGATGCATATTAAACCCAAAACTTATGTATGAAACACCTTTTGGGAATCTTTGCGTAACTTAAGAAAATTGTTTTTTTTAAATCTATATTTATATAATATAAAAAAAAAATTTCTTACATGGAAATCCGAGGTCACTTCTCTGTGGTTTTACAATAAATATAAATAAATTAACATAATCACTTTTAAGAAACATTAAAAAGAAGCACATTAATTATTGCACTTGGATTACGCTTTTTTCACATAATTAGGTACTTATTGTTGTTTCCATTATAATTGTTATAGCAATTATATTAGATCTTGAAGTACATAGAATTTGTTCTAAATATTCATCCAATGTCCGTCTATTTACCCTAAAATCTTTTTAAGGGTAGGGTTAGATACCCAAGTACCTATAATATGGGCACCGGTTTCTATCAACTAAAATAAAAACTCGACTTTCTACTGACACTTGTCTCTAGCAGGTTATAATGCGAGCATAGCAGACCTCCTACACGCTACAATCCGTGCAATTTGTAATCTTTATTTTATGAACAAAGCCGTAGGCTACCTGTACGATCAATAAGCAGAGGCGATCCAGAAGATCGATGGATCCTTAACGAACACGATATATGACACGTATAAAAAGTGATTTTATTGCTGCCATCCCTCAATGGTGCCCGAATAAGTAAACATTATTAATTTCCTGGCGGGCGTCGAACAATCAATTATTTGCATATCACCTCGCTTCCTTCATCAGTGAAACATCAGGTTACAAAAAGTGTCGATAAACAATGATCCGCAAGTAATTAAGGGAGCCCTTACCCGATATCAATTAATATTGTGCACACAGCTCCTCTAAAAAGGTAGGTCCTCTCCACTTAGCAATATTGTTTAGAGCAATTCGTTTTGTCATTTCTCTTGCAAAAAACTACTAATTTTTTAAATTATTTTAAAGTAACTATTTTATCAAAACTATTCGACATTTTAACAAAAGCTGCTAAAATGAATGCTGAGCAATTCCTTTGCAATGTTGCTATTAAGACTTTTTAGGCCTGCTGGTCTTCACTCTATAAGGAAGCTGCGTTATACCGCGAGCCAACTCAGAAAGGTGATAAGTCACTAAGAGAGAAAATTTAAAGGAAAAGATAAAAACATACAGATCTTCCTTAAAATTGTCTTCGTTTCTACAGATCGTGTTAAAAATTAGTAGAGATCGCACAGAAGACGTTTGAGATAGCATAGGGTAATAAGCACATCATTCTTACAAAATTTTACCAAAAACCTAAAATAGGTGACGTAGTACAACGAAGACATGTGTGACGTGACGTACTCGCTGACGCTTAAATCTACTTTCTGATCTCAATAACTATATACGAAAACACACAATTAAAAGACATTTTCAGACCTTCTACAGAACCTATCCTTACGGCACTTACATCCAAGTCAATGGCAAGATTGGCAAGGAGTCAGTATCGTTTGAACTCGCGCCTTATATGTGCAGCGGTTATCACAATGATTAATTGTTAACGAGACAGCCGGTAATGGTATATTGACGTTGTAAATAAATTCACGCTTCGATTTATTTAATTTAGGCACAAAAAATTAATAGTATAAATATATGTAGAGTCAGCATGACAACCGAGTTGTTTACAAAGCTTTAGCACGTACGTAAATACCTTTCCTTACTTTAACATATACTGGTTTATTTCAATGTTAAGTTTCTTAACTCAGTACCAAAATCTAAACAACTCTTTAATGTTGCTTAAATTTCTGTTAAACCTATAAAGACTTTTCATCAAGATAAATGAACAAACATCTAGATAAACAAAACCTTACATAGAATAATTTCAAAAGTGGGTGGAAATGCTTCATGAATACCCGTTGTATTTTCTTCGGGTAGACCTGCAGATGACAGCGGTGTTCGTCCTTGACCCGTCTAACTTAGAAACTTCATAATCTGTCATCACCACTTGTTAACTATTTTCTATAAACTAAAATCTTTGATATCAATATTATTATTATTAATATAGCACTTACATCGCATATTTTTCCTATTGTTTGTTCTGTGATAATAGTCATTTTCTTAGGACGCATCTATTAAAAAATAAAATAATGTAACACTTTTTTTATCAATTCTGGGATAGTTTGATAAAATATTGTCTTTTATTAACATTTCAATAAATAACAGTCGATGAAATTTTAAACTCGTAACCTTAAGAACTTTGCAATAACACTGATTTGCAGACCTTACCAATAATAAACAAGCTGTATGAATTCAATCAACATTATCACCTAGATATTTATGTGATAGTAAATGTATCCTAGATGTATAGTAGATAAGGTTTCATAAATTCTAGACACACCTTGCTGAGCCTAGCTGGCCGCGCGCCGCTCGCTCTACATTCACAGTCTGCACACGTCATGCACTACGTAATCGGCGATGATCGTCGATTATGTATTATGCTTTCGCTCAAGATTTGCGGTATGGTTCATTAACCTTCTGTCAAATTTCTGTATAAACCGCGGTTTTTTTAAAGGGCTTTGGCACACCACATATTCCCACCACTATATCTCCTGTGTCGCCAGGATCGGCAGCGGTATCCAAACACGAAAACCCTTTGATATGATCTCAGGGAGCCCGAGGGACGTGCTAAAGCTATCTTGGGTCCCGCAACGAAATTAATCAGAAGAAAATAGGAGTAGAAAATACCAGTTTTTTTTCCTCCCCATACAAAGCGGGAGACAGCACAAAGTTGAAATGACCGAAAGTCAAAGAACTAAGGGGTAAGCACCACAGGAATAAATGTAAATAATTATTATGACTACTAAGCTAGACCTAAGTCATATTTGAATTAATTGTGTTAGACTGTTTCCAGTAATAATTGTGACAAAAACGCGTTAAGGCACGGAAGTTTCTAGCGCTATCCACGAGGTCACCGTCGTATGCGACACCAGATATACAGAAAATGTTGTTCAGGAGCATCGTGGATCTTTCGTTTTGCCAGAAATTACACTCCCAAATTATAAATAAGCCGTGGTTGTCAACAACAAAGTGACAACACAAGACTTTGTTGACAATCGCGTTTTGTGTGGATAAGACACATTTTTTGGAATAGGGTCAATGAACCATACCGCCAATTTTGAGCGAATTTCCAATGGTGCCTGTCGGATATTATGCCTTCTTTTTTGATCGTGCTCGCGCTCATCGTTTGTGCTTTATAATCGCCGATTCTGAGAATCCAATCAGTCTTTTGTAGAGCCGATGTTTATCATGATGGCCTTTTTTGGCCGGAACCCTCAATAGTTAAAATATTAGTATACTTCGATGTGTATCCGCCTGTCCGACTTATTAGCTTTTTTCTCAAAGTTGTATATAAAAAACGGTAGTAATTCTGCAGTTATTACCGAATCTCTACTCGAAATTTTTCACGGATTGTGAATTTCTGCTGCCGTCAATCGCCATATCTATTTTTAATCTGACTTTTTAATTCTATATCGGATCCCGTCGTGCGCGAGGCCCACTCGCACTTGGCCGATATTCTTCTAGTAATGTCTGAAAGACTTTCGTATATGTCACAATTATGTATCGCAATTCGCAGTGTTGTGACCAGTGTTTCTAGTATCAAAAATCGATTCCTGACTATCATCAGTGACCAGACGTGTAGAGGTCGCTTAAATCCGTAAACGCGGGCGGTCCAATACAAGAGTTTACCTGCGGTATGGATTTTATGGATAATTAAAATTCAACGACTAAATAGCTTTTGGTTCTAAATAGCGAATACTAAAGGGTAATGGAACTAGTGCAATAAAAACCTTATTAGCAATATTTTACATCTTTTAAGTATCGATAAAATTCATAATGATATTTTACATTTTGCCATAACTGCATTTTTATAAATTTAACCTGAATAAGATAGCTCACTCACACACGTTACTTGCGAATTTTTTGTGTGACAATAATATTTATCGTGCCGGCACATTTGTGCAAAAGCAAATAATAATAATATCTATGGACCACGTCCGTCGGCGGGATTCGAACCCGCAACCCCCGGGTTAAGCTACCAACGCGCTTAACATCTGAGCCACGGAGGTCGCCAAAGCCTTAACACAAAAACCCCGATATTTATCTCCTTTACCAGACGTCTTTGAATTCAAATCGAGCGTTCTAGAACTTTGGAATCCAACAATGGCGCGCTTTTCAGTCTAGTCTCTAGTCACAAATCTCAGTTCAAACACAGCAATACATTCAATCAGAGCCGCGCTGCAAATAACTCTGTTAGACGCGTGGGCGGACGCTAATGGTATTTCCCACAATTCACCATCGCCTGCATTATGAACCTTAAATTATTTTACAACGAGGTTAAGGCCCTTATCACCACATTCGAATTGTCTATCCGACTTGTTTATACACCTCCACTACTTCGCCCGGGGCGTTGTATCAAAATACGTCGATATCGCCAGCTTCTACGATAAATATAAACAACGCCAGAGGGGATTTCAATTGAAATCTACGCAAACATTATAACAAGGCAAGAAGGTGCCCATTTTCACATGCATACGGTCGGCCTGCCGTGTAGTATACATTACTGAGACGGTAGCCGTGTTTATTATATGTAAGTACGGGTGAAACATGGTCGCCGTGCGATGCAAAAACTCTCATATTTGCTCATACATTTCTACTCAACGCTCCGCGCGGCCACCGTGAACATGTGTAAAGAGGCAAAGTGTGTCTTAAAGTATTATACCTACAGTCTACGAATTCAATGCGACACTAACTGCATTTCCGTTCGTTTTTGGATCTATTCCGACAAGTATCAAACAACAAAATGTTATCTTTGAACAAAACTTTCTTTCATCTCGTAGATACACAAAAGGAGTGGTGTGCGTAAAAAAAATGTAATTTTTCCCATTTCCTGAACATCAATGAGTAATCAAGGGTCTTTATAGTATATCGCCTGAGCAGGTCCAACGCCCCTAATGACCTATTTAATCACGGATGCTCACGAAAAGGAGTTACTTTATGTTGGCAATACTGCGGCTGGCGCGCCGCCAACTTTGCAATTTTATTCGGAACTTCATAACAAACGGCCGTTAACATCTGCTACATACAAATGTAATTAAACTCTATTGATAAACATATCGGGTCGACGACCTACTATCAGTGCGAATGCATATTTTTTTCATATATATATATTTTTTATGAATTTCCAAAAACTCCTAACATTTTTTTTTATACGAGAACAAGCATCTATATCAATGTTATAAGTAGGGAAAGTGTGTTTGTTTGATTGGTTGTTTGTCCAAAAAAATAATCATAGTAGAGTCCAAAAAGTAATCATAGCAGCACGTCTAGGAATAACATCATGTTCCCAAAGGAGGCTTTGAAGAATTTTCGTATTTTCTACGCTAGTAAAATCGGAAGCAAAACATAGTACTACATATATATTTTAAGACAATTTCAATTAAAAAGCTGGCTTAGTGTCTCTAAACCAAACTTTAAGAACCAAAGTTACCAAGACGTAGAGAGTTGTACGTACCAAACACTAGATTAGCCAGATAAATCAGACCGTAGCAAAGGCCAAAGTTCGAGTCACCTATTATCTGCTCACTCGAGTTGTCCCACAGTATACAATTAAGTTCAAATGCTAACTGGTGACCGAAAGCCTGTACGGTGGGTGGCCCGAACAGGCTGTCACATTGCGATGGTAAACCGACTGGGTCGGAGGTCGCAATACGGTGGCAGCGACTGTACAAAGGCATCTCGAGAGACGTTGCAACGAACCGACACTCGCATTATCACGTCTTGTTCCGTTGTGAGCCCTTAAGTGAACTGTAACGACTTCGCAAAGCTTCAGGGAGGGGGAGGGAACATGACTATGGGTATTTGGTATACAAACTTTGTAACACCAATCGTCAATGAATGAGCTGGCAATTTGAGGCTCTACATTTAAACTGTAACTACACATTTTAGGATTATTATCTAATATCTAATTAATAGATTTTGCTCGTGGCTTCGCCTGCGTGGAATTCGAAGGTTGCGTAAAATAACAATATTTTGGAAACACGATATTTTCCAAGACCAATTGGGTAGCTTATGTTACTTTTCTCTTCAACTAGGTCTATGCCAAAAGTCAAGTCGATTGGTATTCAGTTGCTTCCTTAGGGTATCAGGAAGGACAAATAAACAAACAAACTCACTTTCTGGTTTATAACATTAGTACGTATGTGCGTCAGATATTATGTTATCCTACCGTAGATAGGTAACCTTATTGGGGTAAATTTTAAAGTGACAGAAACTGCAGGGGCTGTGAGTTTGGGTGAGAAAAATTCTTCGTGTTACGTTCGTAATCATTTAAAAAATAACAGCATTTGTCTTCCTGATCTACTTTCGATGGAGCTTTTGCCTATGAAATAACATTTTTAAGACATCATGTGCTAGCTGAGTTACTGTGGAGCTCTAAGCGAGGCATAATACCTTTGTGGTGTAAGCTGCTGAGTGTCAATAGGGGCGGGCGGTGAGCACACACGAGGCAACATTGTGAATAGCCGTGATACGGGCGCGCTTAGCAGCTAGCTATCAGACACACCTGTACACGATGGAAATATTTTCTCTATATTGCATAATATCATATTTCAGTTGTATCTAAAATTATGCGTAGGGTGACTGTCTGTTATATCTTGAGGTTTTTACGAATTTGGAATCATCATCATCCATATCAGAAGCGTTACACTCATTTCAAGTATTCGGATTTTACGTTGTCGTCCTACTCTAGAAATGTCATTTCAAGATTGGTAGAATGGGACGCATTTGAGTCTCGGAACGGCTTTTGAGTACGGCTCCTGGTACGGAGAAGGAAATTGACGTTTGCTTTTGCTACACCATAAAAGAATATCGGCCCAACGAAGGCACCCAACATATTCCACTTAAAGCAGTGATTGGCTGTATATATTTTTATTATAATAATATTTTTTTATAAGTAATGACGCAGGGCACGGTCCAGGGGAATGATTACAGACGTACCGCGTGGGCGAGCGGACGTCGGATAACGTATCGCCACGTATCGCGCTATACGCAATCGTTTGAACATTAACGTTTATAGATATCCTTTTCATTTTCATCCCACTAATTGATTATGCGTCGCACTCAATGTTATTGATAAAATCCTTTGAATAAATAACTGTAAAAGTAAATACTCATTATTATCTTCTACACAAAAAAATATATAAGACCTTAATATTTTTATAAAGGACGCACTAAGTTATTGCGTATGCCTGAGATACGACGGCGCTAACAAAAAATATTAGCAGAGCTAAGTACAAGCGGGCGGATCCTCCAGGCCTTTTAAACCTTAAACGTGTGTATCAAAATTTAAGCATTTCGTTTTCTTTTAAAATTATCTACTCAGTATGTTGAGGCAAATATTTTTATGTATATATCGAGTTTGAATTTCAAAAACATTTATTACAAAAACAATCAGGGAAAAAGTAAAGCAGGCAATATTGCACATCCTCCCAAATATGATATTACTCTAGCAATATAATTTTTACGCATATCCAATACTGCAGCTGTAAAAAAAGAATATGCGTCCAAATTCGTGCACGGAATGGTCATCGGTGGACAAGAGCGAGCCAGCGAGCGAGCACAATAATATGCAGCCGCTGCGGCGAGAGAGGGACTGATTGCACTGATCGATACAGCCCTAATGCACTATATGTATGTACCTACCTACGTGCACTTTAATTAACTGCCTGCGTATGGGAACCCTTTGTTCATAACAAAACAGGCAAGAAGCTACTAATCCATATGGATAAAGCGGAAAGATGTGATTGGGTATATAAATAAGGCTGGATTAAAATATTTTTGGTCAAAATAAAACAATAAAACCAAACTGATAACCAAAATGCAAAATTCCATTTACAGTTCGTGGAAGGCATTTGAAAATATTTGCTTTTAACATTGGACAATACCTGTGGTGTTTTACCTTCGGTTAGTCAAACAAAAATCCGCAGCCATCCATTAGTTGACAGGTGTCATGGCGAGCAAGGGATCACACTGGACGCGGGAACGACGAAAATAGCAACAATGGTCAAAACCGAAATAACAATGAAAATATTTTAGATCTGAATGCGAGCGCGAGGGATGAATAAGTAATATCGTTGGTAGAGAGAGAAATCGACGTCCAGTGAGTGGACGGACGTATTTAATGTAATACATAGAAATTGAATGACGAGAAAGGAGCAATGGCAGTTTTTTAGACATGTTTCATTCTATTTGGGAATCGATGGCGTCATTTCTTTAAATAAAGTTTTCCTTGTTTGAATCATTAAACTTTTAAACTTAAGACCTTCGCTGCAATAGTGGAGCTAGGGTAAAAATAAAGTTTGCAAGGGCACGTTAAGGAAACCGTTGTCTAAATATGGCTGAGGGAATGTTTAACTTAGGGGCTGTTAGTGTTAATGGGAGTGTTAGTAAGTAGTTGTAATGGGTATGTTGGTCAAATCGCAACTTTTCCATGTGTATTTAGGTTTTTGTCAAATCTGAACGAGAGGTATACGATTGACCTGTATAACCTTTAACTCGGGACTATCGTTGTCACACGAAATAATTTCAAAAACGTTTTGAGTACTACCTAGTAAAATAATTTATTCTGTGGTACTACCTATAACTACAAGCGACTTCATGATAACTGAAGATAAGCATATTAGTTGGATACTAATAACTATTTACACCATGATCTTGTCGACATCTAATGTAAATCCTGTAAGTAATGTAAAACTTATTTATGAGGATTTTTCATAAAACGCGAGCGAAATGCTTATAAAGCCTTCTTTATGCCTATCAAGTTCAGCCACAATTTTCATGTAGATCGCGTGATAAAAAAAAAGAAACAAATTTAAATCCAAATGGAAAACTGAGCGCGGGATTAGAGTCAAAGCGAATATAATGTGAATCAGCTCGTGACAAACTTAGTTTCGCCGGCCTCCCTTAGAAGGAAGTCAACAATTTCCTTGATATATTGAGCACGACGTCTAGTAGGCATAATTAAAACATTGTGGTGTGCCTTATCGCGTCGCAATTGTGTTCAGAATCGCGTGATACCAGACTAATTGGTATTAATTCAAATCATTTGAAATAAGTAAGATATAGGATATACACATGTAGCTGGTACCACACACGACAGCTGTTGATTAAGACCTCTACAGGCGATTTGTCCACGTCAATAATAACATAGTAATATGCGTTTAATGCTATTTATGGGATTGTTTACATATGTGACTAAAAGGAAAATTTTATGTAATTCATATTTTCCGCAGAAAATACCATGATACTGATCGAAATATTGATGCATACTATTAAATATTCATTATTCTAGCTTAAGTCAAGCTTTCAGTTCAAACTGAACCAAATAGTTTTCATCGTTTGTATTTTAATTAATCTTATTTAAATTAAACGAAAATAATCTTATTTGTACAGATTCAATAACATAATTTAGGAAGTCAGATTGTGTAAAAAACTAAATTACATAATAGCAATTTTCCACTAAGGCTTGGAAATCGTGGTTGTGGTGCATTTGCAACAGCTTTTCCTTAATTATGTGTGAAGTCAAGCTCTTAAGGTTCACACTTTGTTCCTTTGTTTCGTTCTTAAGTGTTAAAATCCAAGCTCAAAGACTTGAAGAAGGTACTTATAATGGAGAAACTTTTCATGACGCTGAGAGAATAATAAATTGCGTCGAACCGTTTTTTTTTGCACTAAAATATTCTATTTGTGGCTTTTAAAAAACCGCTAAAAGTAAGCTACTAGGTCAAAAAATACCTATCTTGATATTATATTTCGTGTCGAACTTGCCACCAGAAGCGGTAACTAGCATTAATTAAGTTGTAGTGTGACATTGTAAATATTTTTATCACAGTAATAAATTTGATTTCATGATAACTGATAATCCTGCTCGCGTGTACGTATTATTTCATTTTAATTATATTAAAATTCAAATTTCTGATTGAAATAAAATAATGTCTAATAAATGAGTTCATTTACACAGTAGTACCAAATGAATTAAAGAAAGGCAATAAATATTGAGAACAAACTGTTTCAACGTTTGAATTAGATACAAAGTAACATGATTAAGCAAAAATTATACAGCATTCAAATTGGTGCGATAATATCTTAAATGCTGCTAAACGTGTCGCAAGCGATACGATTGAGCCAAATGTTATTTACAAGCGCGGCGTGTCGCAAGCTGTAAGCGTCTTAAGAGCTATATTATACGAGCTAGTGACAGGCAATAGCCGCTAGACAAATACTAAGAAAGCATAAATTCCAGTTAGATTACCAGTTTCATATGGATGACCTAATAGTTTAAAACTAAGTAAATCAGCGCCCTTATTCTACTTCTTTTACTACTTTGCATCAAATAGCTACTATGCTCATTAGGGTGCTTCCAAAACTTTTTTTTATTTTTTTTTTAACTCTTACTCCCTCAAATGCTTCTATTTGATGTAAAAAAATCCTCACCAAAGATGGGTCATATAGCTCCACTCTAAGGGGTCGCTATGATCATTTTAGTTTCCCATTTAATTTACATGGGAAAAATTCTTTTTTGATTTAAATTGAATTTACAAATAATTTACGCAATTTTTTACAAAAAACATTTCATTTTCTTAAAGTTGAGTCTTTCAGCTTTAAAAAACTCTAAGACAAAGTATAATTATCTTTACAAACAGACTAGTTACAGCCATTTAGAATTTGATAATGAAGACTCAACTTACATATATATACAATTTCCTTCCAGAGAGAGAAATAGGGGTTGAAAGTTTGTATGAAAATTAATGCGCGCGAAGCCGCGGGAAAAAGCTAGTACTTTATAGAATGTGACTAGATGATGCTTTCAACTCGATTGCGTCCAAATTTCTTTACGGCCCCTTAACTGTAACTTTTCCGGAATAAAATGTATCCAAAATTTTACTCTCCATACACAATTTTGGCAAAATCAGATCAGCGGTTTCATCGCAACCACGTGGTAACAGACAGACACAATTTCGCATTTATTATATTAGTATTGTCAGTGGGGTGTTCTCTTCTCTCTACATAAATCCGCACTCCATCAAAAGCTTTAGATGTGTAATTACCCGTGGTGGTGCGGGTCCTTGTAGAGTGACCATCATTTTATATTTCTCTGCGAAACAACTCAAGTTCATGATATTTACGTAAGGTAGAGGACAAAAACAAAAATAAGTTACCCACTAACGTGATAGAGCGGGGGCTGGACAGAATTGAGTATGCAATATGAGAACCGCAATCCGAATGTTGCCAGAACCTCTGTTGGACCACTTTTCTGTTTACCCCACTCCTTTTAATATTTAAGTAAATGGACTGAACAAATGTTTAATAGTTTGTTTTTTAGCAATATCTAATTTTTACTCGTCTATGGCGAAGCAAAATGGAGGGTTATGATTTTGATCTGTATGTATGTATGTATGTATGTATGTATGTATGTATGTATGTATGTATGTATGTATGTATGTATATATGTATGTATGTATGTAAGTATGTATGTGTGTATGTGTGGTGTATCAAATAAAAGAGGTCTGTAAGCACATTTCAAATATGTAAACATTATTAGCTAATTCCCACGGGGTTGTTTGCAATCAACTGCTAATTGCAAAAATTCATAAAATATATTTAATACAATATTGAATATGAAACAAACAATAAATTACATAACATTAAGAAATTTATCGAGAGTATGATAGCCCGAAAATAATTGAAATAAAAAATAAAGTTCATTTGATGTTCCACACGACACAATTTAGCGTATAACCAGCAAACAATCAAGTTCAAATATAATAAGTAGTTTTAAAGTTACGAGGGATCAGATAAAAATCTATAACCACATTTGTTGGGAAAAAAGCTACTCAGCCAAAGAACACCAACGCCTTTATCAAAACAACAACAGAGCCTGCTGAAATTTAAATAATTATAATAACCACACTTATCTAGTACTCATCATAGATAGTAAGTTTACTTGGCTGCTACAAATCATATGCTTACGCGACAAGCTTAAAGCATTTCTGTCGAATACTTACCTAATTAGGAATATAAAATACCCTTTTAAATATCACTGGTGTTGTATAATGCTTTCGCAGAAACCACTATTACTTACGGCTTATCCAGCTACGGCATAAAACTTACCTTCATAAAATAGACATTCTTCAAACTCGAATCCTGGAAAACATTTTGCTAACCAATAAAAAAAAACAATCTAAAACTGTAAAGTACTTCCGATTACAACGAAATTTGAAAGCTTTCTATAAATTGGAAGGTACCCAACAAATACCATAAATTAATTTGTGGTACGACCACAATAACAAATAGCAAGAAGTTAGAGCAAAAGTAAATTTCATTTACCTGCTATTGTTATTTATATTTTGTCAATAGGTATTTAGGATACAATAGAGAGAAAATAGTGTTAAAATATTTGATATTTTTTACTTTACCCACAAGAAAAAAACAAGACTATTCCTATTTTTTCGAAACGTTTGGTCATTGTAGTATTCAGCTGCTCTTGACTTCCCAAGTGCGGGGGTGGGTGACCATGCAGTAACCATAGCAACGGGAGTCGGGTTGGGTGGAGGCTGGCAACAAGTGGTTCCACTTTATTTCATGAATCGTGGCTTTATTTGTAGATAAAAACTAAGAAGCTGATAGAAGTTGAAGAAATTAATAAAGATTCGCAAACTGCGTTTCGAATAAATTAACCGACAGCGATTTACTTTCACATCACCTTTTTTCTGGGCAAATTTTAATATGTACTAGGTTACCTAGAAGAAATTGCTTTCAAGTAATAAGGTCGCCTTTGTGTTCTTATAAATAATCTATTGTAATTGTTGTTTTGTTTAAGTTCTATTGTAAGTTTTGTGCACAATAAAGTTTTTTTGTTTTGTATTTTGTAGTGTCTTATCCCACCGCTGAAATAAAAAAATGCCCTTATTTTTTTAACGTTTCACCTAATCCTCAAAACTTACTAGGTCTCCGCGACGCTCTAGTTACTACAAAAATAGCACTCTCACCTCTCCGGCTAATACATAAACAACAAACAGAAAACCTTGCTTATCTTATAACCTATATACTTTTTGTAAACACTTCATAATAAACTATAGCTACTCAGTTCTTTGTAAGTTGAGACAAATTGATTTCAGTGATAAAGCTCGGAGTCCTCTCGTAGTTATAACAAGAGGCGCCATTAAACGGGATTGATTCAATTGTCCCTGCTCGCATAGGGAGCCTGAGCTGGGAGACGGGAGTAGGGAGTAGGAACTCACACCACGAGACCTCCCTCCCTGTGATAAGGGAGGTTCACATTGCAACCTGTTACACTAGATGCTTTTTGATCGCTGATTTGAGATAAACAGTGGCATACTTACGCTTTTTAAGAGCCCTTAAGGTTTATAACTACATACACCTTAAAGGCTCTTTGCGCATACACTAGTATGCGTCAAGCTACTTTACTACTACTGTGATGTAAAGTTTCATGTAAACATTTCTGGGTGATATACTCAATACTAGGTCAGCTTTAAAAGATGTGATGAAAGCTGGATAGCATTAAAAACAAGTGTATGTATTGCTTTTGCTTTAAATCGTACTGAAAAATTCTTAGTTTTTTTAGGGTTCCGTACCCAAAGAGTAAAAACGACCCTATTACTAAGACTTCAGTGTCTCCCCGTCTGTCTGTACCCAGACTGTATCTCAAGAACGGTAATGGTTAGAGAGTTGGAATTTTCATAGGATATGTATTTCTATTGCTGCTATAATAACAAATACAAATAATTAAATATTTAAAATGAGCTCTCATACAGCAAACGCGTTTTTCCAAGTTTCTATGTCTTGGCACTAGATGGCACTGCAGAACGTTTACATCTCGCTATAGCTTGTTAGGAAGTGTAAAGATAAAACTGAATTACTTTTAGAACTACGTTCTTTAAATTTTATGCTCATTACTGGTAAGGGTTCCTTCGTGCGCGAGTCCAACTCGCATTTGGCCGGTTTTAAATTAGTAGCCCACTGCCTATATAATCTACACAAAAATATGAAGCAGCCCATCACGGTTAACATAAATTTGTTTAGTACGCTAAAAGTTAAAACGTCTTTCATTCAAATATTTGCAAAATGAACGAGACACAAACTTTTATTCAAATTGAACAGTAAACTTCTTTTCGCCGTTTTAATTAAATCCCTAAAAATTACCTTTAGGTGATGGAGAAATTTTTGACAAATATTTTTAATTGATAAATTTTTATATTGTATAGGTATTTAGATGTTTTTTATGCTTATCAGTAACAAAATAGTAAAAGTGGGACTTGGAAACTTGAGACATAAGACTTTCGCGGCATAAATATTGACGTCAGACGTGTAAGTCGTACCGTAACCTAGCTCTAGGTGACCAAACTGACTGATGTGTTAGAATTCAATTTTCGGATGCAATGCACAATCAAAAGAGTCGAAACAGATCCAGATTGAAATATAAGTTAGTTGATCGCGTTCTGTCCATCCCAGCACACAGACAGATCCATATTTACATGGAATAGACCAGATGACGTAGGCCCGTCAAAGGGAACATGAATTTTGATATCAAGCCTCTCACAAAGGAGCCATTTTTTTTTAAAGAAGAAGAAGAAGATATCAAGCCTCATATAGCTAATTTAAATGAACTCTTCGGCAACTACAAGAGGAATGTGTCGCGGGTGCGAGCGCGCAGTGTGCGTAATGGGACTTCCCCGGGCGGAGGGAAACACCTTGTTCATATTTTATTTACGTAAATATAGTTTACTGGTAAGCGGCAACTTTTGAGACCGAATGTCTTCTTTGTGATTCGTAAGATTTTTTAAAATTATTTTGTATAGAGTCCCATTATTGTTAGGGTTCCGAGTCTGGAAAGTCTGTGTTAGACAAAATATATCTTTCTGAAATTCTCTTTAGAGAACTGTTATAATATATTAACTATAACTTTAGTTTATATACCTAAACATAATGATGAAGATTCATTTTTTGGCTTACCTAGATTTTATTTGATATGTTACTAGTCAATTATGAATACAATATAATCACTGTCTCGTGTCATTCGTTTTTAAGAAGTTTGAAACACAATGCTTTAAAAAACGTATGGTACCTACCTTTTCATCTTGCTAAATTTAAGAACTCCCATCCGCTAATTTATTATTTGTATTTTATACACATACTTATCAGACGTTGAGTTGATAATATAGGTCCGTGTCCTCTTATAGATAGTCCAGATAATTTGGGAGATACGGTCTACATATATACCTACGTCGAGACTCGAGAGCCGAGATAGAATCCATCCTCGAGTTAATTTCTCGAGTTTTACAAATTTTGATATCGTCATCTATATCATCTTATCAAACTTTAAACAATTAAAACGCAAAATTATTTACAACAACAAACAATACTAACATAAAAAAAATTGTAGAGTCCCGAAAATTTCTGTGGGATAACTTTCATGAAATGAACTCTACACAAAATGCCGCGGCTAGTGGCTACACGGCTCATGCGCCGAAATCAATCACTGTAATGCACTGAATTATGTATAGCGACCAGCGAGTGATCCTTACCGCTCGTTGATATATAAAGCGGGGAGGTCAACGCGAGAGCAGTGTGCGAGAGGTGTTCGGTGGAGCTGGCTGTGATTTACCGCTGTATAAATTAACCAGTGCTATTCTAATACAGTGTGACTTGTGACAACCACACGGTGAGTCTCGTAGCAACTAATCATACCATTAAAATGCAATTAGAGCAATCAAGGACAATTAAGAAGTACTGACAAAAAATTTAGATTATAAGAAATACAATCTAATCGTGAATTATGAAAATTCACACGATGTAAAAAAAAAGTTTGTTTGGGAGTGTGTCCGTATATCACGCCGAAACTACTGAACGGAATGTGATGATTTGGTATACATATAGGGCGCTGTTCACTGACTAAGCTATTCAGATACGTTTTATTCCGATTAAATGTTCCCGTGAGATAAAACATTGATATTTAATATCTTAATTTCGCGAGGGCAAACCCAAAAAGTCTAACCAAAAAGCTTGTTTGGAAGTTCGTGTAACTACTTTGTCCTCATATACCACAGGTCTTTCTATAAGGACCTTGAGTTTGTGAACCTATCACTATTCACTATCACTATAATTAAGCGAACCGAAAATGATACAAGAAATCGGCCTTGAATAAACTTGTTAATTAAACAGTAAGTATATAATATACTCCCGGTAAAACAATATTTTTTTACTCACCTTGTCGCTTTAAATAAATTTAATGACTCTGGGAAAATGTATTATAATGCAACATTAGCTGACAAATTAATATGAAGTAAACATTTTTCGAGGACAAAATACTACATTTAAACATCATATAGTACCTATGTATATCGTACATATTTTTTAAACTAAATTTATTGTTTAAATAAGTCATTTCAAATTAAAATTGGAAAATGATGTAGTCTAATGAGTTTTTGATAAAATTAAAAATAACTAAGTTATAAGGCTTTATTATAGTCAAATAGAAAGAGCGATCCGATACTAATTGACTATGACGTCAAAGTTCATACAAAATTACGTTTTGAGAGAGTTGGGTAGAAAACTTAAATCGCTAACACTTAATTTTTTGGCTTTCTGTATCTTTATTTCTTTTGATCTTTCTTTTGATCCACTATCATAATAATTTGAATTCAATACATTTTGTTTTATACGCATATTCCCTAACATCAAGTACATAATTCGGACTACTTCACGTGAACAGCCAAGCACAATGAAGAGAATAGATAGTAGATAAGTGGATAAATTGATTAGCATTTTATAACATAATGACAATTTCTAATCATTACGATAATCTTGAAGGATTATAAATATTTACTTGGATATATGGGTGATAAGGGTACACTAATCATACAGTACATCGGTAATCAGATACGAATGACGATATTACTATGTACCCGTATTAATCAAAATAATTTAATTTACATAATGTTATCACCATAAGTCGTGCTGTTAGTGACAGTAGCGGTTACCAAGGTCTGTAGTTTACGGGAACAGGAAATAAATTCCTTCCGGCACTCAGAACTTCACGATTTACGTTCTATAAAGCCGTTAAAACCTGGGACTGGAGCATACACTGGTTTAGACGAAATATACCGCATATTTGGACGCCAATATGCAATACGATGTTAACCCACAAGTCAGACATTTTGACAAAAAATATGCTAAAGTTTTGATAATCTATGTCAGATCAAGAGCCCTTACACTTTTTCAAATGATATTTTGTTAAACGAAATATTTTATGGCACCTAACACTTTTTTGAAAATCGCTCCTTATCAAGAGGAAATTCCAGCTAGGTGCATAAGTTGATTTTCGATTTTTTGTGGGTTAACATGGTATTGGTTATTGGCGTCATTCATCGCTTAAGATAAAGAATTTATAGATATTATAAAGGCAAAAAAAATTGGTTTCTCTACTAAATGTACTGAACGAATTGTAATCAGTATGACAAAGGTGACTAATAGATAAATATGTACGGGAGAACGCGATTTCGTGGTGCGATTTGCTCCAAAATTTGTAAAAACATTGTTTGATTAGATAACATTTGTTTCATACTTTTAAGAATATCCATTCTGTCACTCTGTTACGCCCAAACTGCTAAACCGATTCTGCTAAAATTTGGTATGAACATGCTTTGAATGCCGGGAAAGGATGTAGTATACTTTTTATCCCGGAAAAATTTACGGTTCTACCGCGATAAACTAATTTTGGTGCAACGGAGTTTCAGGCATCAACAAGCATTTTTTTTTTAAATAATCTGGTAAAATATAGTGTCGCAAAATTGCTACAGTAAAAATCCTTTTATAACGACGCGCGACGAAAAACATATAACTCTATCGCGTATTTTAAGGCTCGTATCAATAGTCACCGCCGTGCTAAAAGCGTAATTAAAAAATTTTGATATGCTGTTCATTTGTAAATGTCTTTTCATGAATGAAAACAGTAATGCTAGAAGAGCGTTGCTATTATTGTTGAGCGTACTTAAGAGTACTAAGTGCTGACTTATTAATACGGGCCTTAATAATTATGCTCTAAGCATAATCAAAAGAATTTTGAGATGCTGTTTTCATTAATAAAGATCTTTTTATTAATGAAATGGCATCTCAATATTTTTATTGATAATGCTTTTAGTATTAAGCGCTGACTATTAATACGGGCCTAAGTGACACTGTATGATTACATCGTTTTGCTTAGTCTGTCGTTGCTTCTGGATAATAATTCACTCCGATCAAATTATGTAGTGCATTTCTGAAGTAATTATTTAATAACTTATAACTACAATGAAGGTGTCCTCATTGTTTTTCAAACGAAAATTGATTTCAAGGCGAGCTCTACAATAGTGAACGACATGCAACGATTAAACTACTTTTTCAAGACCAATCTGTTTGAATTAATTATTATAATATTCATTAATTCATATTCATATTTTAAAACAAGATCTCAATTATTAAGTTTAGTTTAAGTTGTGTTTAATCACTCATTACTATTTCGACCCTTTGTACAAAAAAATGATGACTTCTTGTCCTCTGCAATTGGTTTAAAATTTAAAAATACTGTTTTATTACCTATTACTTTAATCTAAATATTGTAGAAAAAAAGAATCTGTCGTTGGTCTAAGTACGTTCAAATTAGTGACCGTAGGCTTTACTAGCTACAGTAACCTCGCAACGTGCCGTTTAGTAGAGTACGGGCTACGTCCGTTGTGCAACCTCAATGGTCGCCTCTCTCTTGGCATTGACCAAGGATACGACTTGGTTAACGTGGGTAATACATACATTATAGTAGGTTTTATAATCAACAAGGTCAGTCGTATTAAATAACAATAACATAACTGCTGTGAGGACAGATGCATATCCACTAGCGGTCACACGACGGGTCCAGTGGATTCCGACGCGAATTTATTGTCCTTGGTACATAGTAGACAGGTAGCCTGTCAAGGCACAAAACCTTATAGAACATGACAAAATGTGTACGAAATTCTATGCGTCGTTGTTTTGTTTAACTATTTTATTATGAGATATAATACATTTATTACAATCATTGATTCAAATTACAGAACGCATAATGGAGAGCACTAATTTCTCGGATTTTGGTAAGGAATTTCCGAGAATGAGCTAATTGTGGTGTTAGCTTTTACTTTGCTTTGTGTCTGCATATTTGTAAAAAGTAGTTTCTTTCTAGTCGTTGAGCTATATGTGTTTTTACGTTATTTATTTTATTTTCTTTACATTTTACTAGATAGCTTTTTGTAAACTTTTTTGTGCTAAGATTATTTTACAATTAGGTAAAACCACTGTTTAGTTTATGTTGCAATCAAATATTTTACGTTTTGTTTATTTGCTGGTCGTGATGAAAATACATTTTTGGTGCGTGTATGTTATTACTGCACTCAGTAGCATAATAAATAGCTTCGAACTTTTTATAATTTCAGAAACCATGGAAGCCAAAGAATTCAAGGATTTCGCGAAGGCGATGGCAGACTACGTTGCTGACTATTTGGAAAATATAAGAGACAGGTAATCATTTGTTTATTATTTTATTAGTGATTGTAAAGTTAGCCTACATTTTTTCTAATAAGTTTACAATAGAATATAATAGAAAATCCTTTATTTGTACAAAACTTAATAACTCAACTAAACTTAAACACTAGAAGCTGTGCAAATTGACATTCAGCTTACATTTATAAGTACAGTAGCGGGTTAACAAAATGGTCAGCTAAAAATTAAGTAGTAAGTTTATTTATTAGAATCAGGTGTTACTTTGCGGAAATCCATAGCTTCAAGTTTAGTTAATTAAGATGTTCAGCAATATTCCGCGAAAATTAACCTCAACCTGCAAGTAAAAATGCGGGTTGAGAACCTCGACGCGCGTTTCGCCCCA
>JAOTAV010005204.1:0-30549 GCA_026546445.1 Cyclargus thomasi | reverse complement strand
AAGATCGTGTACGAGATAGTCTGATGCCTCACCGAATTCTGAAACAGGCACTGTTAAAGAATAAATTTTATTTAATATTTTTTAGTTTCTTTTGTAGTATTTTAGTTTTTTCCTTTGGAAGTCGGTTTTAATTTTTTGTTAATACATAATAACAGAATGTTCTTGGTGGGAATATTTTTGTCGAAATTCCTAAAACACCTCGTGGATTTTAATGATAGCGATGATGTAGTCGTATGCAAGCGGTGTGCTAACACTGAGACTGTGGTGTCCTTTAAGTCCTGCTTGTCAAAGAAATGAGTCGCCTGGAGCTAGCCCGCGCTTATTCATCGACTGCACAGAGTAGCGGTGAAGAGAGATTTTATGAAAAAATGTAAAATATGTTGACGTAAATAGATAGCTTGGAGAAAAATTTTGATTATATGATTAAGTGTAAGTTGATATAATATTGTTTTTGCTCGCAGCTCCGCTCGTGTGAAAATCGACAATCGAGTCATTCAATCATCAGTCATCAACATTATGATCTTCAAACCAAAACTTGTCTATGGTATCTAACGAAGTCTATGCAAAAAATCTAACAGTTGCTTGCCTTGTTAGGGCGTGAATGAAGGACAAACAAACAAATTAATTAATGAATAAACTTTTGCATTTATAATGGTAACATTTTTTCAATTTATCAATTTCTTCCCGCTAAGAGTTGGGAACGGCTGAAACAATTTTCGTTTAAAATACTTGTAATAGTTGGTTATCTACTATTATTATTAATACAAATAATATATAGATGAAGAGTTTGTTTGTTTTTTTTTTGTTGGATTAACAAACGACCTAA
Source organism: Cyclargus thomasi (assembly GCA_026546445.1). Lineage (NCBI taxonomy): Eukaryota > Metazoa > Arthropoda > Insecta > Lepidoptera > Lycaenidae > Cyclargus > Cyclargus thomasi. The sequence continues at coordinate 29,723 of JAOTAV010005204.1, read as the reverse complement.
TCTCAAGAACTAGGTCAGAGTTGAAAAATTCTTATTGTTTTGGCTAATACGATGTAAATGTTTAGGAGCTAGGCGATACGATCTTCACAGATAATTAGCTATCAATAAATAATTTATTTCCATCGAGCGAAATTTTATTATCTCGTTCACAATCGCGAAGTTAATTACTCTGTGATCAACCTTAGTTCTTACGTGGTCGTAATAAGGCCGTCATCGACGTAGTTCACGTAGTACGTGACGCACACGTAGTATCACGTATGTCGTAACGTGTAGTCACGTAGACCGCAGGTTCGAGAGATTTGTACAACCTTGACTTACATGAGTGAGATAACTAATAAAGACTGAAATCATAAGTTCAATAAAAGAAAATATTATGTAACATTTTCTTTATTATTACAAAACTACTAAATATTTAAAAGTTACTTATTTATTTTTTAATATAAAATAAGCAAGCAAAGAGCAAACGGATTACCTAATGGAAAGCAACTACCGCCGACCGTACCCAACGCAACATCAGAAGAGTTGCAGGTGCATTGCCGGCCTTTAAAGTCAACGGAGAACGAGATTATTTTGGCCCGATAAAATGCAGCTTTATTACATAGACTACAGGTTTCATTTTCCTCTACGCCTTTAATGACGGCGACTACATTGACGATACAACAATGTCGGTAGAAAATAAAACCTATTACCTAGATCATAAAGTTGCATTTTATCGGGTCGAAATAGTCTCGTTCACGGCTTATGGCGTTGGTGGACAAACGGCGGAAAGATCACGGCTTGCATAGAATTGGCATATTCCGACCAAATAACGTAGGGCCGTCAACTGGCTCTCTTTCAATTTCCCCCATTATACAATGTATAATTATAATGAGGGACATTGAAATCACATTTCGTTTAGGTCGGTAGTCAATTCCATTTAGGTTATGAACTGTCGCCTGGGTTTGACATAAAGCGATCAATTTACTTAGAACCGCCATCTGGTTCTGTTTAAGCTTCCCCGATTGTACATTGTAGAGTAGCATCACGTCTAGAATAATAGGGAATATGCATGACTTTTTATTCTTTCTTAAAATAAATTTATATTTATAAGAAAACGATGTAGTTCAATTAGTTTTTTGATAAAATTTAAAACAACAAAAGTTACAAGTGTTTAAGAGAAATCCGATATTGATTGTGACGTAAAATTCCATAAGTTGCATACAAAGTTCATACTAAATAACGCATTGAGAGAAAGAGACGAGTAGAAAACTGAAATCGCTAATATCTTACTTATTTCTCAACAGAATTCATAGATTTTTTGTCATTCTATATATCTTTTAGTCCGCTATCATAATAATTTGCATTCAATAAATTTTATCTTACGCGCATCTTACCTATTACTAGCAACGCAAAAGTTTACCATATAAACATAGTTGACAAAGGAGTTGTTTTATTTAAACTGAAATGCAAATGCATCGCGAGAACATAAAATAAAGGAAACATCAACTGCTTTATTAAACACCCATAGAGCATAATTTTAACAAGTAAATAAAAATGCACTTGATTAATCCACTTAACTGGGATGATATTTAAAAACGGCTTAAAATCGGATTCAACCGAGGCGGTTAACCACTAACTATAAGGGGCTTAATTTTTGGCGAGCTCGGACAACGGCTTAACGTTGTGGGTATCGACGTACAGCTTTCTGGTGAGAGCTTAAGTGTTAAATTATTTACTAAGCTGTGCTTATTGTAACCTGACAGGTATGACCTGCAAGCCTTCAAAAAAAGAGCGTATTCCCTCTTAAAAGGCCGGCAGCGCACCTGCAACGATTCTGATTTTGCGTCAGTCTATCGGCGACGGTAGGTGTTTTCCATCGATTAATCTGTTTGCTTGTTTGCCCCCTGATTCCATAAGACAAAAAAAACATAGTAATATTATAAACAGGAAAGTAATTTTGTTTGCTGTCTGTAAATTTGAGTACGGTAATACATTTACAAATATACAAAAATGCATATAATTAAAAGTTTTTTTAAAGGCTACGAATGTAATACTTATCTTAAAGCGTTTTTAATAAATTTTAAAATAATAGTAACTCTTACCGATTTCGGTGAGGGTGACCGGAATCGTATAAACCAGGCATGTTACGCAGGAGTAGTTTTATAGTGCCTAAGTATACATACCAGAGTACAAGAACCCTCTCCCTTCCGTTACTCTCATAACCCAGTGGGACGGATGACCGACACGACTGGCGAGAGATCAGGTGCAGGGCCGAGTTTATACAAGCCCATCCGACGCATGGATCATCTTTGTTGTCAGACAATCAGGTGATCAGCCTGCGTTGTCCTAACCAAACTTGGAAATGACATGTTTCCAACGCGGGAATCGAACCCACGACCTCAAGGTTCAGCACCAAGCTCATGATTAAGAAGGCGTTTTAAATGTACAAGAGGTCGCCTGTGGTCGATATTCGACCATAAATAAAAATTCTGAATTCAATCACAAACTTATTTTTGGCATAAAAAACCCACACTTCAACCAAAATTCACAAACAAATGAGTAATGCGTGTATGATTATCGTGTCATGTCAAAATATTGTAGTGTGCGTATTGTTGTGTGTGTATCGTTTTATTTATTTAAAATTCTTCGTACCGCCTAACAGTCAATGATCTTCATGCACTTCGAAGATTATTCCTCTGTTCATCTGTACGATAAGCTCGACGATTTCTCGTTTCTACACTCGCACAAAACTTTCAACACATAGAAAATAGCTGATCAAGAAAAATCATAGACACTTATAAAAAGACATTTACACATTTGTTAACCTGTAGAAAAAATCTTAGGTACCTATTATTTTCGGAGGTAAATAACTACATAATAAATAAATAATTTACACAAATCTATGTCTAAAACAAACAAATATAACAGTTAATAAACTTTCGAGACATTTTACACAAAATAAATTTCTGAACGCACACATGAATAGTTACAGTATTTGTAGGATTGGATCTGCAAATGTTTGACATGTAACAATCAAATGAGAATTTATGGAAATGACTAAGTTTATTACACATGTCGGTTTTAATTGTTTTTGAAAGCTATTCGGGGCGGAGACAAATCCAACGAATCAATAACCATGAAAATTAGTTCAGCAGATCTCGAGTTATCGGTGTTGTAACAAACCCGTCTTTGTTTTATATATATGTAAAGAAATCTATATCTAATATTAGCTTCTACAAGTAGCTTCGATTGCGTGAAATTTGAAAATTGTGTAAAAATGCATAAGTTCATGAAAGCTTTCTTTAGGAACATGATGTTTTTTCAAGACTTAAGTTAAACTATGTTACTCTCAAAAATCAAATCGATTACTTTCTTTGTTAGGACATGAAGGAAGAACAAACAAACATACTTATATATTTATAATAAAATAATTTACAAAATCTAAGACAGCAAATGCTGATGGCAGTATAGTAAAATTATGGTCCTGCGTTAAAGCAGGGTATTACCCCGATACTAACACTAATTTTATTACAGCTCTGACCTATTTACATCCCTACTGTACAGCTAGTGGGGCCCTACATTTTTTTGGAAAAAAAAAGTATCTCCTTTATCGGGACTTATGCCTGTACCATATTTCAGAAAAATCGGTCGGTTTTGTGGTCGAAATTCGACCATAAATATCTATAGGTCTCGTTACCAGGCCATTAAATTTTATTTAAAAAAATCAAACTTCATCCATAGACAAAAGAGTATTTCGTGTATGATTATCGAGTCATGTCAAAATATTATAGTGTGCGTGTTGTGGTGTACGTAGCGTTTTATTGATTTAAAATTTTCAAAATTAAATAATTTTTATAATAATATTGGTATTCCACGCTTCTTTTCCATATCAACTATAACTGGAAAAAATGTTATGCTTCTGCATCCATGCGTCTTTCGTTACGTTACACAAGGGGTACAAATTTTTTAGTTACTTCTAACATACACACGTACGGAAGTATCAATTGTAAAAATAAAATCTTATTACACGTATCGACTTTTGAGCTGAAACGATTTTCTTTGTACATACATCTTGAACGTATTAATTTTACCTGCTACCCGCTTCGCTCGTATTCCTTTTCATCGTAAATTATTTCGTGCTGGTATTAATTATATCCGAGTCTAAAGTTACCTATCTTAAGTGAATTTACTGTTTAATTATGTTTTAAAATATTGCGTTATATAAACGGTAAGTAATAATAATAATTAATGGTGGTACCTAGGGTTTTTTTTTAATTTTCTACGAGACAAAAACCATAAAAGTGCATAATTAACATCGACTTGAAAATATTTTGGTTCAAATAAATTCCAAACTAGCTTAAACCTCGAATAAGCGTCTATTGGTGAATTTCCATAATAGAGAAATGAATTGGTGAATTTATTCCATAGTTAAATTTTTAACATCTAATGTTAATACGAGTAAGCCTTAGGGCCTGTTGCACCGGTTACTGATGAAGTTTCCGATAGGAAATCCACAACTTTTTTGACAGATCCACCATACAACGTCTACCAAAAAAAAGTTGTTGATAGACTATCCGACACTTATCAGTAAGCGTTGAAACAGCCCCGTGTTTGATACAAGGGATAACTAAAAATATTGATGTCAATTACCTAGGTACTTTATTCTGAATGCCGAATATAAACCAAGATTGTACGAAACTTGAGATCAAACAACAAAGCTATCGTTCTAATAAATTATAATTCTCTATAGAGTCCTACGGGAGTATCTCAACTCGAACAAACTAACAGTTTAACTTGCTTGTAATATGAATGTTTAATTTCCTACCATCTGTTTTGACCATTATCTGATAGCTTTGGAACTTTGGTATTATGCAATTGCTAGCTTTTCTATGTGTGTATGAGTGCGGTTGTAACTCATTTAGGGAATTACTAGTAATTCCTTAAAATAAAATGAGTTACAACCGCATAAAGCTAGCTTTTACCCGTGGCTTGGCTCATGTTGAGGAGTATTTTAATACAAATTATTATTCCCTACTTTATCCTCTTATTAAGGTAGAATTTATTTAGATTCTCTCTTAGCTTATCTTACTACCTACTTCTTTTATAACAAATTTCGCCCCGACGTCAGTCAGTCCCCGTTAATTGTATATAAAAAAAACATTTAGGAACGATGACGAAAATGCAGAAAGGCATCTTATTATTTAATTCTTCACAATTAATTGAGGCTCAAAACAAACTGACAGGTTAACCTGATGAAAAACAAGCACAGTGAATATAATTGTGGCTAAAAGTATAAAAATAAGGAGTATTGTAAGTTTCTCAACTTTGTATTCTCAACACATGTGATTGAATAAAGTAGGTGGCGAGGGAACTTATGTATGAGATTGTTAGGTAATGGTTAGAGACTTGGCTCTCAGCCAGCGACAGTGGCAGTATGAAATTATTTATTCTTTATATTTTTTAACTCAACTCGATGGATTGTATTTTCTTTCGAGGCAAAATTTTGTGTACGTAATTGATTGTATTGTTGGTTCTTGGTGGATATTCATGTTCAACATAAATAAAACCCACTTTTTACTTGCACTGACGAAAATGAAAAGAATAGTCAATATAGTGGAAACTGTGCAAGTAACAAGTTTTATTAATGTTGAGCAAGAATTTAGGGTTTATATTCTCCAGCGAAAAAACTTAAAATATAATAACTATATAAAAATAATTTACCGTTAAAATCTTAAAGCATGTCATTTTCAGACCAGTGCAGTGTACTTTTAAATACGTTTAAAAAATGTCTGGCTTAAAATTAAATTCACTAGAAGGCAAATCTTCATTAATTTTCAAGGCTCTGTTTTAAAAGCGATTAAGTACTCAGTCGGGCTTATCTTTATTAATAAATAAGTTTGTTATTTTAAGTAATCTTGAGCATTTTATGAATTTTTTTCAATGCTTTCAAGCTCAAGTCTTTAACTTTTTAATTCCAGTTGCTGTTTATATTGTATCCAAATAAAAACTGTCCAAGCGGGAGTGGGGCTCAGGATTTAACAGGAAACAACAAAAATAATGTTTGGCTTTATTTTGTTCAAGTAAAATTCGCGGGAAATGGAATCCCATTTTTAGGAGTGGTTCTATCGAAATCTCTTTTCGGTGATTATCTAGACTCTACACAATCCTAGTTTCCTATTTATCTATACATATAATGAAACGGTTAAATTGGCGCGTTTTTTTACAAACTAATCAATGTGGAATGAATAGAACACAAATCGCCAAAAAAAGTTGTTTGTTTGTACGCGCTAATCTCTGGAACTACTGAACGGATTCGAATATATTTTTTTATTTCATAGCTATTAAGTCTAGGCAACACATAGGATACTTATCCCGTGAAAATGTACGGTTCCCGTGATATACCAGTTTTATTCAGAACTTTTTTTTAAACTTGTTTTGAATAGATTTTGATTCGATTTGTTTGTATCTAGTATTGCTGGCCCTTAGAGTGCACTGCAACCCGTGGTTTTTTTTTTTAATTTTACGGATTGACTACAGACACCCTAGGCCGGTTAAAATAGTTTCTAACTATTTCAGGAAAATAGTGTTTGTGGAATTTTGTATTTTCGTTATGACGAAGTCGTTGTAGAGAATACCCTGAAAGGGTAGGATGTCGGGTACAGTTACTGCGTTCGATGTGAAATGAGATTTTGATTACCCCGGACAGTCTGTGAAGCTGTATCGTAGTATAAATATAATATATTAAAGTAACAAAGCTCGTTAGTTTAGTTAACCTACGGTACCCATTAACCAAGCTACGCTGTTTGAAAAATTCGACTCTGACATTAGTTTTAGGCGCGGAACGTGATATTCCACGGTTTTGTTGTTTAAAGAGAAAATGTTCGTTGTCTAGTGTTTAAGAGCTTTGATTTTGACTCGGAGGTTGTGGATTCCGTTCCCGCGCTGGAAAGTATTATTTCAAGGTTAGGTGAGAATGTCTTTGATATTAAAAATACTAACCCGGCCGCCGAAGATCTGAAGTTTTTTTTTTATACGGACAGATGAGAACCTATAAAAATATGTCGGATGGGCATGCCAAAAATCGGAATGCCTCTCCTCAGATGCTTCTGTCGTCCGTCCCACTGCGTTATAAGTCTAAGTTAAGAGGGCGATAAAAGCAAAATTGACTAACGCATAATTCCATTTTATACTTGATAATAAGCTACGATCTGTTTCATTTTTTTAACATACATACTACATTATATTTGTGAGCTTCTGTAGTAGCGAAAACACGATAGCTTAAAATTTTCTCGATAAAAAATCACAAAGATGCTTCTAATATTCACGCATATTTATTCGTTTCGCAAAACGGCGAATTCGACGGACTTAGTATTTTAACACACGATACAAAATTCTTTTACCGAGTTTCTGTAGAAGCGGCTTTTTTAAATTTTGTATGTTTATCGAATTATTAAGAAAAAACAGTTTTCGCGGCGATTCCGCGTCGTTCTGTTTCACCTGACATATGAATAAAGGTCGTAAGTGTGGAGAGAGAAAGACGATGTTTTATTTTTTGCTTTATTCGCCCCCTTAAGAGTGTGCTCTCGTATACTTCGCATGATCTTGGATCAATATAAATACTCTTGCGAAAATTTAGCTTCCATGAAACCGGCCACCGTCACGTCCGTCACCGAAGCCGGTGTGTTATTACTACTGTATAATGTATATGTTGTGGATGTATTGTTCAAGTTGCCCGCTTCATACACACATGTGTCTGAGTTGGAAACTTCTGACAGTTTCACTTCAAGTTTTAGTCCCTTTAACCCACACTTGGACTGTCAAACGCTAGACTCAAGGGAGTGACGCGATAATATATGTTTAAATAAAATCGGTATTTTAAACATTATAAAGCAGTTTAAACATTATAAAGGCAGTACCTCAACAGCACTCTTGATAATTGCACACTTTCGAGCTTGAAAACCTCTGTGGATCAGTGGTTAGGCACGCGGGGGCTCAAGCCGGGAGACGCGGCCTCGAAGATCGCCGACGGAGCAAAAAGTTGAAGTTTTACAGTCAAAGCTATGTATAAAATATAATAAATATATAATCTTAGCATCTACAACTGTTTTAATGTAACGAGTGTCGTGGGCGACGGTTGTTGTCTTCTTCAATCATGTAACACTTTTTAATTGTCCCCTAATTTTTATAAAAAAAAAATTATATACGTAGAGTATTTATTATTTTCGTTATTTGGCAACACTATTTCATTAGGTACTCATCGCAGAATGTTTATAATATAGTAGAAATTCATATCTTAACTTCAAAGAGTAGCAAACTAAACATTCAAAGCTACATACACAAAATTAAAGGGAAACAAACTCATTTGTTTGGGCATATAAAAGAAGGTCTTTACATTTTACTTGGCAGTTACACGTGGTGGCGAATAAATTTGTTCAGCAATAGAGTTTAAGTGCTGTAATTGTACTGTGTCCGTTTAATACTAGTCTTGTTCTACGCTACTTTTCTTCTTAATTGGCATTAAAACTGTAATGAGTGTTGTGTTTAGTTGCGCATCGACTGAGTCGGAATCGCAGTGTATGGAGCGACGGATTTGTTGTATTTTTTTAATGGTCTTGCGTGTACTGGACTGGGCATTTCTGTGCATTTAACCAGCTTGATAAAGATCGATTGCGGGATTCTTTTCTAGAGTCAGAGGTAGAGTGTGAGCGCAAGTGTCGCCGTTTTAAATTCTCGCGCTGTCCACTGCCTACCAACCAGCCCAGCAAAGCTGAGTGTAAATTACACATTAAGTAGGTATGTGAATTGCCAATGATGAATTCTAATGCAGTGAACTCTTTGGCATTTTGTAAATGACGCTCCGATTCGAATGCTGTAGACGCGCACCTTAAAAATTGTATTTCATCAAAATTTACTGCTGGAATTGAAAGTTTGATGGCACTCATGATGAAGCGAAGATTTATTTGGTCTTCGAACGTTTAGCATAAATTAAAGTTTATAGTAAGCTTAAACCGCAGAATTAATAATATTGCTAGAAATTTGGTTCGACTTTTTTTGATTTATAATCAAAAACTGGTTCCAAAACAATCCGGCCTAGCAAAATTGACGAGAATATCCAAACAAACAAACAAACTCCCACATTTATAACGTTATTGTGATGATAACTTGGCTTTTTACGAATGCCATACTGAAGAATATTATGTTGATGTTTTAATAAAACTACCCACGCGAGTCGCAAAAGGTAGATTGTTCTTTCTAATCCAATTTCAAGCGCCACTCTTACAAAATTACTTCAGAGATGTGTCTGCCATTTGGAAGTCCCAATTTTAAAATGTCCCCAGTTCCCTGGTTGTTAAAAAATATTTTTCATTTCAATTTATTCCTACATATAATTAAATTCGTGTTCCAAATCAAACGTACGCGTTGGAATATGGAAATAATTGAATCAATGTTTGTCCTAAATGGAGAATCAATTTGAACCCTGGTGGAATTTAATACGTGTACAATTTTTTCGATAAATTGAAATACGGCTATAGCTATATAATATGCATAGAAAGTATGTCACATACATCAAAGATATCGATCTTGAGTCTTGACTTTTGAATATGAGACACAAAATATAAACTGTTATGTTAAAGATATGTTATATAATATATTATCTGCAACGTCTTTGCACCTTAAAACGACGGATCAAAAGAAATATAACAACTATCAACTATCCCCTTCTTCACAAACATTGACTTACAACAGATTTTTTCACATAAACATATAAAATAAACAGTTGTCCTACCTTATATATTGATGGGCAGGTTGAATAGGATGACACACGAGACAATTTCCCACAGCCTGCCCACGAGAACAGCCTGACAACGTGGAAGTGTGCCCCGGAAATGGCATGTCAGGGGCCAACCGCCCGGGGCCCGAAATTGCTTCCGGCGAACGTAGACGTACACTCACGTTTACGTGCTCTTAAAAACGTAACGGCCGTAATAATGATCCGTTACGCCCTGCGAGTTTACGTTTTGGTGCGTTGGATTTTGTTTTAGACTAATTTTACGTCACAGGACGATCGCCAAATAATCCGAAAGACGACGAAGACTATAAATTAAACTGTCCTGCCGGTAGATTTCTGAATCTAAACCATCATATTTTTTTCCCAGATCTTTTTAGTAACACTGACACTAACTAAACTTAGATTTTCTGAAACTTCGAAACTTATTATACGAACTATAAACGCGCTACCGAACTTTAGTGGTACAGAATCCGAGATTAACGAATTCCTTTCACGTGTTCCAGTTAATACAAGTTCGACTTCGAAATATATAGCATAGTGAAGCTTTTGATGGACAAAAATTCTGGCGTTTTGATAGCTCACGCATCAGCAAATAGGTGAGGCGTTAATAATTCAATCACTGAATTATGTAGAGCCCCAGTGCCGGCTTTAGTAGTTAGGAACTAACTAACAACGCCCTCTGGGCCTAAAAAGGCCACTTAGCAATATTGCTAAGAGTAATTCATTTTATCATTTTTCTTGCCAATAACTGTTAATTTTTCAAAAACAATAATTTCACAATCAATTAAAATTAATTTTGTAGTAAGTATTTTATTAAAACTATTCGTTTTTTTTAGCAAAATGTACTAAAACAAATTGCAGAGCAATTTCTTTACAATATTGCTATAAGGACCTATTTAAACTTTCTGGGCGAGATCTTTTCAGCGCCCGTTAAATTCAATTCAAATACGAGAAGCCTTACAGCCTGCATCGCTCCTCTCCACATGGTCTCCGACGCCCCAGGCGCGGCGCCTAACCTTGCCGCCCATTAAACCGGTACTGTATCTCTTAACCTTAATCTAGCCAACATACAGTTGCTTTGAACTCTGAAGGTGGCGCTTAAATAATTGAAAACTTTGGGGTTTCCTGATTGTTGTCAAGGTGATAATTATTCTCTATTTCTGAAGATGAAAGTAACAGGAAGTAATGTGCTTTTAACCTTGTAATGTATTCCCTTCAGTTTAATATACCTTTACGTAAAAATTTAATACATGTGCGTAAAACAACAATTATCATATTATAGTGCCTAAAGAAAGTAGGTGATAATACTTAAGCTTAAGTGTGTATGTGTCCCTAACATAGTTCACGGTGAAAGTAGCAGCGCTTGTTTTTTTAATGATATATTGCTCTACCTTTTAAGCTAAAGTATTTTAATCTTTTTTGCTTAAGATATAATATTTAAACACTGTTTTCAAAACTTAAGAAGTTTAACACCGGGACATATAGTAAAATTTTATACAGAATAAAAATCTTAAATATATATAAAATATTATGTATAGAAGTAATAATCCTTCTCTTTTAGTAATATCTAGCACCCGTAACACGACTAACACGTGTTCTTCAGGTACGTTTTACCATGGGGCCAGATTGACGTGGTGTGAAGTGTCTTTCTGATATTTTTATTTCTTCCTCTGTGTTACCCACGTCTCTAAGAAAGCCAAGCTATAATGGGAAACCGAAACGACGTAGTTTTCGGAGACTAGTAAATGCATTTTAGATGTGAAGTAGCAAAATGTCTAAGAAAACCGCAGTTTTCGTGGCGTTTTTGTTCAAGTCTCGCGAGAAAATACCAAAATACAGCGCGACGACAAAGTTGGCTTATGCATAATACATTCGCTTCGGTTTCATATAAATGGCTACTTATATTCAATTATAAGGCAATGTTAAAATACTAAAATTAGCTATTGGTTATCGGTAAAAGTACTTTATTTGTAAGTCTTTCATTTTGTGCGCATAACAATAGCATTTGTACTTGAGAGAAAATTTAATAGTCACAATTTTGTCGTGGGAGAGCCATGCATGCAGGCGTTCTTGTATATGTCCTTCTTATTATTGTATGTAGCCGTAAGTTTTCAGAAATGAATAAAATAAAACAAAATCGGTTAATCGGTTTAAGCGTGAAGAGGTAACCCGAAACTGACAGTCTAACTTTCGTATTTATTATTATATATAAACAGTCTACAAACTTATTACATTTTCTCCCACTGACATTGTAAATGCTATTTTAAGCCCTCCTTAACATTGAGTTCGAAACGTGGGCCTTGTTAATGATCTAAGTTCTTCGGGAATCACCTTAGGGCTTAGGGTTACACTGACAAAGTTTTGCACCATATTATAATAGTGACAATAACAGCGTTGTCACAATATTATAATATTATTATATATCTTACATTTCACTTTTAAAAATAGCTTCTGCCCACGGCTTCACTTACGCGAATATTTCTTTGGAAATATGATGTTTCACCCGACTACGCCAGAAGGGTTATGTTTTTCAAGAGTATGTATGGCACGCTTAGTTTGATTGATTCCAACATATGAGGTATCGTTAGATTGGTCTTGATAGTGACACTGGGTACTTAAAAAATAAAAATCAAATGCCGGTTTTTGAAGTCAAGGTTGTGAGGTTCCAAAAAATGTTTTCCGTCTATTTAGGTCGAGTAGGGTATCAAAATGAAGGGCTTTATACTCGTATAGTCATTCTTAAAACATACATAACATGATGTTTTCATTGCAGAGAACATTTAGCTTCTTCCAAGGTCAAATTTTAGTCACCAAACTGTGATTGTTTTTTGTTTGTCCTTTATTCACGCCCAAACGAAACAAGCAATCGATTTTCGAAAGAATGGAGAGCACCGGGTTACTTTAATTTTTGGTATCGAAAATATACCGTGTTCCCGATTTATATTTTAACTGTTTTTTTCATTTCACCTAAGCGACGCCGCGTGCAATAGCTAGTTACAACAAACGATCGATAGCTCGAATCCCCAACGACTACGAAATTGGAGACATTCTCAATATTATACAGACCAGAGCTTTTATGATGCCACTTAATCACTTAGGGTTGATAACTTCAAAACACTGGTATTAACATACCAACCATTTCAAACTCCAATGTTCAGGGATTCAAGTTGTGATCCATTTTCAATTTCAATTTATTACAAACGTTCTGTAGCTAGTTTATACTAATCTATATCTTATTATATATAATTATTCTGTGAGTGTGTATGTCACTGAACTTCTCTTAAACGACTGGACCATTTTGATGAAATTTTGATGTGTATTCAAGAGGATCTGAGAATGGTTTGGATTTACAAAATAGCTCGGCAGGCCAACGTCTGCGGGGTCAACTAGTCGTTATATAAAATCCTTTGTCCTAAACTATAAGCATTTAGAAATTAACGTATAGCCTAAACCACTGATCGTAGAAACATGAAATTTGTGGGGAGTGTTCTTTGTATGACGAAGGTGACTAATAAGAAGTGGTTTAAAAATTTGTCTCCCTAAGGAGCTAAAAGGGCGGGTTAAAGTTAGTATGGAAGAACACTATTCCGTTGTGTAATCTGATACAAAATTTGCAAAAACCCTATTTGATACATTTCATGGAAGATTTAATTCATAGTCCATAGAACATCACTAATATTATAAATGTAAAAGTGTATCTGTCTGCCTGTCTGTAACCTCTTCACACCCAAGCGGCTGAAACGACTTTGCTGACATTAGTTTGGAGGTACTTGGAGTCCCGGAGAAGGACATATGATACTTTTTATTACGGAAAAATGTACGGTTTCTGCTCGATAAACGAATGTATGCGCAACGAAATTGCGTGCATCATCTAGTAATAATATAAAGCTGAAGAGTTTGTTTAAACGCGCTAATCTCACTACTGAACTACTGGCCGGAATTGAAAAAATATGTTTGTGTTGTTTAGTCACAGGTAGTAGACATCACGCTATGACCAATAGGAGCCGTGCAGTAGTGGAAACATATTGTAAAAAGTGGGTTATTTATAAGGTTTCACGCGGACGTAGTCGCGGGCAAAAGCTAGTTATTAACATTAGGCATTTAAAGTTTCTTTTTAAGGTCATCGACACAAATCATAGCTCTATAATATACCCACACAGGTTTTAAATTAAACAAACACCTGAATCAAATTAACAAACTTTCACAATTTAATGTTATCACGCTCGAATAATAGCGAAATATCTAACATGAAATTGACGCAAAATACGATAGCAAAACTTCTTCCTCGCGAGCCTCTCGAAGTGATATTTTTTCAGTCACCGCTCAGAGTCGAGAGTGCTTGAAGACTTAAAACCTCCGTTGTAGTGGTGAAACTTGAAAGTACATCCGCTGTATTGTGTTAAGGCTTTAACGATGTATTGTACAGGTCAAACGAGCAGCAAGATCACATGATAGAATCAGTTGGTTTTGGATCGTGAATGACATGTCTCATGCATGTGATATTCATACATGGTCAAAGTCAACAGATCCTTAACATGGTTTAATAAATATTAAATAACCTATTTGCTTTTAAAGAAGTCCGCTGCAAATAACAGAAACGATCCATGAAAATGAGTATGTGATGTTACGTTTGTGCCGCTGATAACTAAACATTTGTGTTAGCTAGCAGAAAATCAGATTTTGAGCTATGAATGCAGTATTATTTCTTAAGATCTAAAGAATAATACTTGAATTCATAACTCAAAATCTGATTTTTTGTTGGATAGCACTCAAATGCTTCAGAGTCCAGATAAGACTACGGTGACGGAACACCACTGATGAAACGTGCCGGGGAAGTTTTGAATTTTCATTTAAATTTTAAGACCAAGTGCGTTATTGGTATGAAAAGACATTTTTTATACATATATACCATATTTTTCATACCCGGCACTTCTTGTCAACAGTGTGAGCGAAGCGTAGCTCGGCATCAGTATTGTCACGCTAAGTAAGCGTTTTCACACTATCCAATCCGATATTGGTGTAGGGCGGCGATAACCGACAGCCAATAGTCGACAAAAAGTGCAGTTATCCGATATCCTATATATAATTGCCTCCGATATCGGATCGTCGAACACCGATTTCGGGTCGGATAGTGTAAAAATGCTAATGCTGTAGGTCGGTTGGTAACGCTATAGTCGCTGCGTCTGTGACGCTCAGATCGAAATGTTACCTTAAGGATTACATTATATGCTAACAGCAGCCTAATTATCTAACGAAGGTTTACTGTAAATTGATCTTAGCATAAATTAATGTTTACGTTAGTAATTAAGTACTAATTGTCTAATTAGGATTAACTGGGGTCTGCAGTCTAGTATGTATGTCGGCATGTAATAAATTATAACTGTTATAATGTATATGTACGATAGAGCAAATAGATTCATGGCCAGTTGACACTGACAAACAGACGGACTATTGAAACTCTACACTTAGAGGAGAATAAAATCGGTTTTTCACTATCTTTTCTTTTTGATATATAGGGGGCAAGCGAGCAAATGTGTGACCTAGTAGAAAGACACTGCCGTCGCCCGTGACTCGCGACATCTGAAGAGTCGCAAGTGCGTCGCCGACCTTATATAGGGAATGGGAATAGGTGTAGGGGATGAGGGAAGTTGGACCACCGGTAAACTCACTCACTGAACAAGACACAATACAACGCCGTTTTACGCCAGTTTTCTGTGAGGCCGTGGTATCATTCCGGCCGAGCCGGCCAATTCGTGCTGTAGCATGGTTCTCCAACGGCAATGAGCATCCGTATTATCTACTTGAGATCGGAAAATGCCTCATTTATACACGCCTCCACCAGGCTACGAACGCTTAAAATCTGTCATTATATCAATATTAGTTAAATTTCAATATTTATATAGTAAATATTAGTTTATGATTATTGTACAATGATAGCAATGTTTGACAAAGTTTATGCGTTTTTAGCACTTCAAATATATTTCCGTTGTCGCAAGACGTATAGTTAAGCCGAACCTTCGTATCGCCCTAACATGTATATAACTAACTGTCTCTTGTGCGTAGTAAACTATTAAACAAAAAATTAAAATAGTATGCGGAATCCTGCGGAACCCGTAGAGATATTTCTCTACTTGTCCTATTTTTGTAACAGAGCTATGATAAAAGATGCCAATTAATTAGGACTGTGAGATTAAAGGGGCGAATAACGAGTTAATATGTGAGAGGGCAGCCGGGCTATTAGATAATAATATCGTCCTACATATTGTAATATTAAAAATTAAAATACGTAGCGGTTTTGTCGTGTGTTAGTTTTTGCAAAATCTTAGACGTTTCAAGTCATTGTCGCTTTTTTGTTTGTAACAATCTTTTTTTTTGTTTATAATATTTAGGGGACAAGCGAGCAGACGTGTTACCTGATGGAAAGCAACTGCCGTCGCCCATGGACAATTGCTTATGAGGGATAGGGAATAGGGGATTAGGGAAGTTTGTCTACCGGTAAACTTATTGACTGAACGAAACACAGCACAATGCCGTTTCACGTCAGTTTTCTGTGAGGCCGTGGTATCAATCCG
This sequence comes from Cyclargus thomasi, assembly GCA_026546445.1. NCBI lineage: Eukaryota > Metazoa > Arthropoda > Insecta > Lepidoptera > Lycaenidae > Cyclargus > Cyclargus thomasi. Next base: position 13,382 of record JAOTAV010005204.1, on the reverse strand, counting down.
GTCGAGCCGGCCCATTCTTGTCGAAGCATGGTTCTCCCACGGCAATGATGATCATCCGTATTATGTACTTGAGATCGGAAAATGTGTCGTTGGTACACGCCTCCACCCGGGATAGAACCTGCACCCTCTCCTGTGTGATCCAAAGATCTTACCCACTAGGCCACGGACGCTTTATTTATAATAAAATTAAGTAAGTCTTGTGGTCAAAAACAAAGAAAATTGTATGAATAGTCAAAATTTCACATGACTTACTTATGACTCCAAACAATCATTTATTATTGCGAATACATTTTTAAACTGGAAATTGGCTTTTACATTCCGTTTAAAGTCCTTCATTATTAAAAAAATAACATTTATACACTAAACCCAAAATATTACTTTTTAGTATAAGCAAAGTTGGTTCATTTCACATATTTTCTTGGCTCTTTTAGAAAACCTGTAAGCCACGCCCACTTGAGTACTCTAACACCCACTGGCTTAATACAGAATGATTTTAACTTCAAGTATCGCTTCATCGTAGAAAAATAAACAAGGGTTTTTTTTTTAGAAAAATAAACAAGAAAAATGTTTTCTTAATATATTTTAAACTATTTATAGGTAAATACCAAGGGGTTCTTATTCATGTCCTTTTTATTGAAATTAATAGTAACTAAACTCAAAAAACTCAGTTCAACACAGTTTGATTTGTGTATTTAGATTTAAAACTTACGTTTAGCAAGGTTTTTACGAATCTACGTCCCTTTTTCGACAGAGATTGTTTTTGTATGTTAAGCTCTAGGTTTATTTAATATCTTACCTATTAAATGAATTCATTATAATTTTATGCAGAGTAACTTCGTTGATAAGAGCTAACATCCGTGGTTCGACATAGATGATGCCTTATTACCTCAATCTCGTATCCTAAAAATGGCTACATTTCATAGGACGAACAAAATGATTATATATTTTTTTATTAATTGTACAAAACTAGATATGATTTTATATTTCATATGTAACAATTTACTTATTAAATAACCTCATGTCTAGTTTTCTACAGTTACTAAGAATAAAATATTATCGATGCGTGTATATAAACAATAAAAGTACATGTTGGCTAATAGAAGTAATACGCCGGAAAAATATTTCACTGTTGTTAAACCATTTTTTGACGTTCATCACTGACCTCTGATTTATTTAATCGGCCGTTAAGCGTCGATTACCGCGTGCCCATCACAGTATGAGCGATCATTATGATGCTCTCAAATATTTTAAACAGGCCTTAATGTCCGAATTTAATATTTTAATTATTATTTATGACAAGATAAATTTACATTACAAAGCTATGTTTTTCGGGAAATAGGCAGTCTACTTTGTAATTAATTGTTTTCCGTTACCAGGTACTCTATTAAATATAAATTTAGCTTTATTACAGGAATTTCACGTGTAATTATCAAACGAATATAATTTGCATTTCTGATGATTGTAAATTAATTTAATGAAATTTTTGCTAAAAATAATTTATTATAATTGTTGTCATAGAAAAATAAAGTATTCATTTATAAGATCTAAAATATGTTTGCGTCAAGCATAATATTTTAAATATTCTATCTCTAGACGTCTAGACATGAATAAAAATATAAAATTATTTTACTCCACTAAACTTATAAACGAAAACTATTTCAGCGAGTTGGTGACTAGAATATGCTTGTTTAAGTAGACAGAAACTAAAAATGTTCACGAAAGTAGGTACACGTTTTTAGTTGATTGGGTACTTATATGCCTATTATATAAGTACCCAATAAACTATATCGCTATTGCAAAGCGTTAATCCCGTGGTTTTAACTTTGAACGTTAGCCAATTAATACATGAATCTGAATTGTAAAGTGACGTTATTCTAGTACAAAAATAAAAAAAAGGTACAAAATACAACAAAGTGAGCCTTAAAAAGGTACAAAATACAACAAAGTGTTTTCAACGTACCTTGGCGTAAATTTATATTACGAGAAGGACCAAAATTTATGGAAAAGCAATAACAGAATAATCATAATTTGTAACGAGGTTTTCAATCGAATTTTTCCCCAATAAATACAATTTAATATTCTTTTGAAACTAACACGTGTACCTAATAAGTACTACTTATCAATATACAGATATTGTACCCGAGATAAACTAAGAAATGGTACCACCGGCTCACGTCGCGCACGTAGCGGTGAACATCTGGCGGTGTTATGGTCCGTATTGAAAAATCTCGCTATTTACGAATGGGAATAAACTTCCCTGTCTTAGAAAAAAATATAGCCGAAACTACAGACGAAAGGAAAGAACAAAACATATTAAAGCACTACAGGAGAGAATAAAGGAACATTTGCACGCTTCTCGTCAATCATCAATATGGCCATTTATGCAGGACATGAAAAGAGGACCGGACAAAATGGTCCACCTTCATGGAACCTTCCTAATACAATAGTTGCTATGGAAGCTGATTTCCAGCTTCCATGCTATTGGCCATTTTTAAAGCTAAAAATAAAATTAAAAACTGTAACTGTATAAAATAAAAAAACGTATCAGCAATGACCTCATCACTAATGTCTGGTTTACACGTATTAAGTAGACACGTAATTAATTCAATTCTAACTTAATTTTAAGTGACTTAACGTGCCACTAGCTTTTAAATTTTGTGTTTACATAAGGTTATTAACTTAAAATTAAGTTGACTGATTGTCAACTTAATACGTGTACACCAGACATAATAAAAGATGTAATAAAACAAAATTATTTGACAACCTCTGTGGCGCAGTGGTTGAGCGCATTTGGTAGCTCACTCCGGGGATCGCGGATTCGAATCTCGCCCCCGGAACAAAAAGTTTTTCAATGTTCCTGGATCTTGGATGTATATCATATATAAAAATTCTTAAATACGTGTATAAAAAGTATTAAACATATATTTCCGTTGTCCGGTACCCGTCGTAACACAAGTACCCTCGGGTACTTAGCACGGGGCCAGACTGACGTAGTGTGAAGCGTCCATAGATATTATAAAATTTAGTAACCTTTAGTGTTATTTACTATCTTTTCTTATGCATAGCTTGCTTTGAAAGTTCCAGTGCTCAACGCCTACGCCGCGCCCCAGATATAATCTACAATAAAATTTTAAAAAGATACTCCTTGTTTAATTATGATATCTTACTTAATAAAATCACTGTCTTATTATCAAGCATGGAATAGATGTTTACTAAATGAAAAAATACACAAGATTCAAATAATGTTATTACGAACCCTAGAAGGTTCGCCGATTTCGGATAACTCACCAGCCTTTGTTATGTAAACCACTTAAAACATCTAATAAAGCTTTTGATGTTTAGATTGACGAGAAAATAGATTTTAATTGGAACATAAAAGTGGGAAATAGAACGTTTTTGAGACAAAGAACTTTGTAACTCGCCCTTTTTCTTCGAAAACTAAATTAAAAGAATCTTTCTTAGTAATTGGGGTAAACATTTTTAGGGTTCTGTATATTGTAATACTGTTAGCTATATATTTTTTATGTTCTACTGAATTTTCACCAAAAGGTTTTACCAAATTCGTTGAACACTTTATTTCGAACAGCACATTACAGTTAAAATATTATTCCATTTTCATCGGATTTTTTCGAGTTTGGCCATTGCGTTTGGGGGCACTTAAAGGGCAATAAATTAGCCGAAGCAGCGCGAAGTGCCCAAGCCGTGAGGTGAGTAATGGTCCCGGATCACCAACCGCTAAAAATTTCCCGGAAAAGCCCAAAAATAAATTGCGCGCCTAATCTTTCAATACAAGATATTACCGCTTTTTACTATAGACACATTTCTGCTGGCATTTTCGCGCGGTACATTTGAACCCCATCTATTTAGAGGGGATAGTGTTTTCTCTTCTACACCACACCGAAGAATGGTTCTTTTACCGTCTTATGAAATTTTTATCAGGTCATGAGTTCAAACGTGGTTACTAGCTATATCTATCCCACAAAAAAAGTGCAGTCTATTGTATGGTAGCAAAAAGAGGAGTTCTCCCTTCCATACCTACGCCACGCCAGTGGTCTTCTTGAATTTCCTATCTTCATAAATGTGTCCAGACTCCAGACGCGAGTACTGGTAACATTTTTGTCCCATTACAAAAAATGACACCGCTAAAAGTTTTAACTGCTAAAAACAAAGATTATGGAACAGAAGAGAATATTTATACAGTTCAATTATTTAAACATGACTATTATTAGAATATTATCATTCGCATAACCTAATAAGATAACGAATTATTATACAAAATTAACGGTCCAGTTTCTCTGTCCCAGATATAAGTACTTAGTTTTATTATTTGCAGCCTATTTTCTGGGCTAATAATATCGAATTATCATAGTATAAGATTATGTTTTTTTTAATAATTTAAAAAGCACCAAAACCACGCATAGACCCGTAACCATACTTTCATACATTTTTACTTCTTTTACTTATTCATTTATGTTTCACAATATTTTAATTGCAAAATTTGTCAGTTTATTTATGTTAATTCTTGTTTTTATAACAATTTGGTACTTTACATGGAAAATAGTTTTAATACCGGAAAAAATTACGATTTCAGTAAATGTTATAAATATTTCGGTGACAAAAATATTTCTGTTTTTCTCATAAATTTCCTGCATTCCTTGAATGACGGTATGCATTTTAAAAATTGAAAACAAAAGGTTAAAGAAACAATCCTGTTTTTGTGATTAGTATGTCGTCGTGTTGTGATTTTAATGTAAACTAATTAGTTAATGTTTTTGTTTCAGGTAATAATTCAATGGTTGTCCAATGACTGCGACATAAATTTGAGGTAACATCATGGGGATGCAATTAGTGGATTTAATTAGAAACATGTTTAGGCCGACCAAAATTCATTGACATATTATTGTGGGGTTGCATTGAGTTTCGTCTCACAAGCTCAACAAGACGATCCAAGTTAATTTTATTACTATAAAAATTACAAAGTGACATATACGAACATTAAATAAAAGTATAAAACTATTTAAAGAAAACCTTTTCCAAATCATCCCCAACAGGCAAAGTACAAGAGTACCCAGCAAAATAATAGCGTTGCCCCTTTGGTTAGCTATAATATGACTTGCTAAAAATCTCGCGATATTTTCGGTTCGATTAGTTAACGTTAGTAGTACAATATTTTTTGAAGTTAATATATTTTTATATGATTATCTACAATACTATGATGTTTTATTTAACCTTCAGAATCACATTTTCTAATTTTTGTCTTCTTACTGGTACGAAACCGTTCGTGCGCGAGTCCTACTCGTACTTGGCCGGTTTTATTATCTAAGTTTTAATCGGAATAAACATATTTATATTATAAATGCGAAAGTTTGTAAGTGTATATTTTAAATATTAAACGGCTGGACCGATTTTGATAAAATTTGGCATAGAGCTAGCTGGTATTCTGAATGAACACAAAGCGCCGTAACGCGTGCAGCACTGTGGGGCACAGCTACTAATAATTATATCTCATCTCTGATAGACGACACTGGAAGATGAGCTTTTAGCTTTTTTAAAATGATAAAATTCTTGACGTTGCTGGCTCATGGGTTATGTGAATTATGATGAACTAACTGTTGCGCACAACTACGTACGTGAAACTTTATAAACTGTACCGTTTTACCAAAAATTTTTCATTACTGCTCGGCTCCTTTTGATCGTAGCGTGATGTTATACAGCCTATGGCCTTCCTCGATAAATGGACCAACCAACACAAAAATAATTTTTCAATTCTCAGTAATTCCTGTACAATAAACTCTTCACCTTTATGTTCCGAAGTATAGATGCACAGGATGATGTTAATAAATATTTAATCATAAAGGCTATATTTTTCCTGGAAACTCTTCATAAAATTTAATTTATTATGAAATTATCATTAATTAAGGATATCATTTCTTCTAATCTTGTTCTTCTGTGATAGTTTCAAATGCATTAACTAAATATAAGGAACAAATTTTAATTTAAAAAAAATATTGGAACAAAAATAAAAAGGAAGCTATAATCCGCAAATCCTGACAAATCCGCAGCGCAGAGTGCGTGGAAGCGGCTTTGCCATCACAGGGAGGGTTGTTTTAGCTGTTACGCTAGCTTTAAGGGTCAATGCATACCGCAAAAAAGCAATACGTGTTTGAATATAGCTGACCCGATAGTGCTACCCGCCTTTTTGTAAAAAATGCTAACGAGCAAACGAGTTACCTGATGGTTAGCAACTTTTGCAGTTGCGTTGCCTGCTTGAGGGAATGCGCTCTCTTCTTGAATGTTTGCACGTCGTATCTACTACCTTAGCCATGACTGAAATAACGTATCCAATATCTTAAGTAAGATAAAATTTTATAATATATGCAAATCAAATTTAAAAATCCCAAAGCTTGGACCAACAACATGGCCCGTAATTCTTATATTGCTGCAATGATAGGGTGACAGTTAATCTGCTAGTTACTACTTCTAAGAAAATATCACAAAGCCCAGATTCTCCTCTACTCCAGCCACAACAAACAGGGTTCAAGGTTTATTACGCGAAGTTAGAACGCACATCGACAGCTGGCCGATAACGATATGGGTCAGACGGTCGTCTGGTCGGCCTGATAACCGCGATAGGTGATAACCCCACGCACGCGTCACGCGCCACCGGACACGTCATTGATCGGAAGCCGATTTCTTCGTAAGGGCCACAAGGAGAGTCAATGGTTTTGTAAGGCTGATTTCAGTCTAACGCTGACCGTCAGCACCGACAGTGAAATGTAAGGATTATCAGCGCAGACCCCTACGCGTGAAAAACGCTTCCAAGAATAGAGAAGATGCGTGTAAAACAAAATTTATCGAATGCGAATTATTATGAGGCTAAAAGATAAACAGAATGATAAAAAATCTTTGAATTCTGATGAGAAAAAAGTAAGATATTAGGGATATAAGTTTTCTATAAATCTCTTTCTCTCAAAACTGAATTAAGACTTCTGTCTGAACTCTTGTTAGCCTCTTTTCATATGCACACGGCCGCCGCATGGACGCCGTGCCGCGTAAAGTAGATATATGAGCAACTACAGAGCTTTCACATGGCACGGCGAGTGATGTGAGAGTGAGATCCTTAGTTAAGGTCTCAATGATACTAACCTCTATTACCAAAACCGGTTTCAAAGCCATCGTTATTATTACCGTGATTTTACGTCAGAGAGAACAACAAAATATCTACATGAGAATAATCATCTTAACTCGCTTTCCTGACAGTTTTCTTATACCTTTAAGTAAAGTCTATATCTATACCCTCTGAGTAAACAGACGCACCGAAACTAAAGGGGTTTTGTTTACCATGGAACCAGCAATGGCTTGAAACAACACGACTCTAAACAAAGCGAAAAGTCGGAGTCTCCATGCAAACACTTCCGAGTCTATTTCAGCCATATTTAATTCCACATTAAAAAGAGAAACGCTTTGTTGTGTGATTAGCATACCCTTTCATGTAGATTCCACTTTTTCAGTCTTTTCATAACCCTTTTAGGGCATTGTTGCGACCTTTTTTCCGCGCTTTATCAGCATAATGGAGAACGACTTTATCAAAACATTAGTAACGTCATTAATCAAAATTCAAAATTCCTTATTCTATTGCAACCCTTCGTAAGAATACTAATATCCTTTCTCTGCTATGTCTCTATGCCCTTCCCATACGGCAACCGCGCAATACCGCGCAAAAAATTGCTGGTAAGCCAACTTCTAAATTGCTAGTTTTATTTGTTTCAGTTACTAAGGGCCTGTTTCACCTTCAAAGATTAAATTTCTGTTAGGTTATCCACAACTTTTTTGACAGATTTTCCATACAACACTGTGCAAATAAAGTGGTAAATAGACTGTTTGTAAGCGGTGAAACTAGCCCTAAATGAATTATGTACCAAATGCTAAAGTGCGTACCTCAATGATAAACTTTGATTTGGCGAGTTTGATATTGTACTATTTTATTTAATTAAAGTCCTGTTTCACCATTTCCTGATAAGTGCTCCTTAATTTATCTGACAGATGATGTATGGTGATCCGTCAAATAAAATGTAGATAGGATTATCCGACAACTATCAGAAAGTGATAAATCAGTTTCTTAAAGATTTGCTTCTAAATAATTATATTTAAAAATTTTTAAACTAATCTAAGGCTTAAAGCAATCACATTTTTGTCCATTGTTACAAAAAGCGGTATAATGGTCTCAATAAATGGCACTAAGAACGAGCTTTCTTTTGTCTTTTTGCAGTTTTCACGCCTGATAATAGCAGTGCAAAGAAAATTGGAGTCCATTTCAGCAATTTCTTTTTAACATTCACACGGAATTTTCTTTCCTCATATTTGGCACTATGGAGAATTCGATCAAATTGATTTTTTTTAAATAAAACAGTGCATTGTACAGGAGTCACAATATGACTTCTGGACTTTAATGCCAAATTTGAGCAAAATCGTTGAAGAGGTTTAAACGTTATTAGTTAGGTGGTAGAGAAGGACTCTTTGCATCTAAAATATTATTGTGGATTGCTACATAATTTATACTACCAGCTTTTGCCCGCGACTTCGCTTGCGTAGAATTTGAAAATTGAGTAAAATATTTCGGTAACACGATGATTTTCCAAGACCTATAAAGCAGCCTCAGTTACTCTACACCTTTTGCATCTAAGTCTATGCCCAAAATCAAGTTAATTGATTACTTTATTATGGCGTAAAAAAGGACAAACAAGCAAATGGACTTTCGTATTTATAATATTAGTAAAGAAGTATGGATGCATCTGCTAAAAAGTATCAAAACAAGAGCTTATAACAAGGAAGCTAAACACCATTTACCGGAGGGTTCCCCTACGTGCGATCTGGCGGAAGTAGAGAGTCAAGTGCGCTTTCGTGAGATAAATCTCGCCGTGGAATCTTCAAGTATTCCGAATCACTCTAAACATTTTTAAACGGCACCGCTTTTGTCCTTTCTCTGGCAAATACTGCGGGAATGGTTCGCATAAGAACAAGAATTGATTGTTCTAAAGCTAAAAAACATTTTATCAAAATATGTTCTGAACATTGTAGCAATAAACTCGCAATTGACTTTAGAAAGACTCACAAAACCGGAGTTCTTATCTACGGGTTATATCAGCTGACCGACTAACTTGAGTAAAATAACTCGACTGATTTATTAAAAATGATTTTGCGTTGTTTTTATGTTCATGTTTTTTATTTTGCTTAACTGAATCCATAGTTTGGCGAAATTTGCGACTAAAATTATTGTTAACCGATAACCAAAAAAGTGAAGGTTTTTATAATCGCTATTGAAATTATACGAATGGGACAATTTATCAAAGGATTTCAATCTATTTTCGTCCAATGCAGCTTTATAAGTATCCTTGAAGCTTAGGGATGGGTCAAGGGGATGGGTGGTGACATTAATATAGACGGTATTATACTAATGAATAAGGATTATGTCGTAAATTAAATTTTTCAGTAACATGAGTGACGTCATTATTCTCGTAAAGAGGCAAATCTAGGGTTGCCAAAATACTAAATATCACTTTACTTAAGTCTACTCATATTCTTTATGTTTTAATATTCTAATGTTCAGTAGTTTCGACGTGATTAACTGACAAACATCCAACTATCACATGATTTAAACAGTAATATTTTTAATGTGCTATTTAGTCCGAAAATTTCAATATTGAAGACATAAGTGGAAGAAGCGGATAACTAAGGTCTTTGCAACCTTCGAGTATATACTAATTTTTTTCAATAAAATTTTCACAATTATCTACCTATTTCATTATCAAGCTATTGTATCTAGGTATACATGAAATCCACATTTTCATTATTTCGAATAATTTCTCGGGCCTAAAAGCATCGATTAATGCAAAGATCTGGGAGTTTTTAAAATATCAGTAATCCACTTACTTCCACTTGTGTCTTCAATTATTTTTCATAAAACTGGCTCGGTTCTTCAGCTTAACCTGCTATTAATGGAAATCATCTTCTTAGTGCATAATACACTGCATGATAGGTATCGTGTCGGCATTCCATAAATCAGCCCGCGCTCCGAAGTATTTGAGAATATAAAGGAAAATATATTAACTGTACGATTCATTCGCCGTGCGAGCTATTAATAATACTCAAGTATCGAAGTTTTAGCATAAATTGGAACTTTCACAATAGTGTATGAAGCTACTCTTGCACCTGTGCAGGAACTCAGAGATACAAATTTAGATTAGCGCTAACTTTTCCACGCGTGGCACGAAATGGGTCCTAATATTTTATACTGCTGCTGACTTAAGCGTTAAAATGAGCGTTCAATATTTTTTTAAAACAATAATAATAATCGTAGATTAGTTTAGAGCGTCCGTGGTCTAGCGGGGAAGACCGCGCACTCGAGAGGGTGCAGATTTAAACCCGGGCGGAGGCGTGTACCAATAAGACATTTTCCGATCTCAAGTACATAATACGGATGCTAATTGACGTGGGAGAGCTATGCTTTGGCACAAATTGGCTGGCTTGGCCGGAGTGATACTACGGCCTCACAGAAAACTTGCGTGAAACGGCGTTGTGCTGTGTTTTGTTCAGTGAGTGAGTTTACCGGTGGCCCAACTTCCCTTATGGTCGACGGCAGTTGCTAACATCAGGTAGCCCGTCTGCTCGCTTGCCACCTAAATTTATTCGAATTATATTTATTATATCATAAAAAAATTGGAAAATGTAGCTTTGCCGGTAAATGTTTGTTTAAAATTAGTTTACTATAGCTTCGCAGATTACACAAATATAGAAAAAACAGCAGGTAGCTTTCTATTTTTTTTTCTTTCTTATGGACATAAGAACACTTTTATAAAACAATTTCTCGAAAATTAAGGACATGAATATGAATGACACAAAGGCAAACTGTAGCGCCAAATTTTGTTTATCACGCGGAATTCGTAAGATTTCCAGGGAAAAAAATCCTTTGTCCCTTCTCGGGTAAAGTATCTTTTAACATTTATCAAAATCTGGTTTAGCGGTTCGAGCGTAAACAGGTTAGTTGAGACAGGACTAAGTCTACCAGGTCAGCTAGTTTATAATTAAGTAAGTTTAATTTTCATTGTCTCAACAACAACAAACGTTAGAAACTGCAGCTCCCTCCAAGTAGTAGGGGAGCCTAACAGAGGAATTTTGGATTTATTTGAGCGCGTCTAGTTTAGGCTTTCTACATGTCTCTGATTATCATGAAATGAAAATCTGATTCCTTAGCTCGGTTATTAAAAACCTTTTTTAAGTACCGAAATGTAAAAGATCTTAATCTGACGGTTTTACCGTCAGATTAAGATCTATCTTAAGTGTGCCCTCTAGAGTGCACCCTCTAAGGTGTTAAAAATACACCAAAGAACACTTTCACATAAAGAACCGATGATTTAATTATTCAATTTTTTTTAAAAATTAAGAATTTTATTTTTTATAGCCTTAAAATGGCTGGAGCTTCTAATCCCACCGCTAAAATAAAAATACCCTTATTATTTTCGTTTACATTTTATCTAATCTACAAAACGTACTAGTCTCCGCGACGCTCGAGTTACTCCAAAAATAGCACTCTCACCTCCCCGGCTAAAGAGAGCTGAGTTTTCTCCAGCGGAACCGTATAATGTTAATGAATACCAGACGCCCCTAACGAGATTACAGCTGCCGTGAAATTGGAAGTCGTGGGACTTCTTTAATTTTCATTCAACGTGAAAATTAGGTGAAATCGAACGTGACTCCATGCGGCTTAATCCCTTTCAATTTTGTTGAAACGCATTCGAAGAATCAGAGCTAATTGAATTAGGTTGACTGTTAGAACTTTTGGAGTTTATTTTTAGCATGTTATTGGAGTTATTTATTCAGAACAAAAAGTATTTATTCTGTATATAAGTCAGTTAATACTCTGTAATTACTGAATACCTATTCGGTGGTTTCGTGAAAAATTTTTAAACAAACAAACTGATTAATATTCTTTTGAATAATGGATAATTATACAGGTCGCATCCTTTACCCGTTTTACTGAATTACTGAAGAAAAGAAAGAGAATATTTTTTTGGACGACGCTATATTTTGAAACCTATATTTTTTTCGGGCTACTATCACCAGAATAAATTATGAGGCTTTCTTATACTTGGTTTTTTTCAGACATGCATATATCATTTCGGACGTGTATTGTAAATTGTGCATAACTAAGGTATACCTTAAATGCACAATATTATACTAGTATTATATATACCTTAGATGCACAATTTGCAATTAACTGCTTTGCCAACACTTGAATCAAGGCACGCGACGAAAACTTTAACATCTGTATTCCGTTTTGCAGCAGTGTTTGAATACATATCTGAAATGCCTCAATCAGAAGCCGAAACCCTTACATGTTATGAATTTCAAAGCAGCTTTTGTACGCAGGACAGTTTGCACGGTACACGTACAGGATTTGCGTATGAAACAACGCAATTTGCGATAGCACGGACTGATGACGTCATAAGTAATTTGCTATACAAATTGTTTCGATAACTATCTAAGGGAGTATCCACACTGCGATTTTTACCGCTATTTCTGTAACCCCGTGAATGATATGAAATCCTGAACTATCGCAAAAATAATGTGAAAATACTGCGTGACTTAAATTCGCATTGCGGATACGCGCTATGTCAAGGCCTAAATCCTAAGTATGTTTCCTGTTCTGGCTTAAGCCTCCTAACCGATTAAGACGACATCTGGTATAAAGATGGCTTTCGTCCTGGGGGAGGATGAAGGACACTTTTTATCTCAGAAAAATGTACGGTTTCCGCGCTATTAGCGAATTGCAATCGCCTGCGCCTTCTAGAAATACCAATTGATATAATTGGTTCCAATGTACCTCAATAAAGTTTCAAAATATTATTCATAAGTTGAGTCTCGTTTTTACGTAATTTCCAACTCGATCTATCGTAAAGGGATAATCAATATGGTAGCCATTTGCAGAGCTAATCTTAGACTAATGACGCCCGAGGCTGTAAATGTCGCCTCGTCTAGATAACAGGCACTTTCGTTAAGGTAATTGTGCGATTTCATAGCTTCATTCCTTTGGGAGTAAAGTGTATGTGAGTGCTAAAAAACCTTTTGAAAGCTTTTAATTTTACTGTCATCTTATGAACTTTTTCATACATTAAACTTTCATAAAAAGTATTGCCATCTTGCTCACACTCGATTTATAAAAAGTTAGAGAATGAGAAAAAATAACGCGTAGTAGTAGGGGAGCCCTTTTTTTTTTTTTTTTTTTTAGGACGGGAAATGCTCTTATGCATTCCCGGTAGCATTGGGGAGGGGCAACCGGGGTATGTGGGACTCGCTGTGGTTGATAAGATGGTGAGTGGCCATCA